>WHYT01014158.1:149334-220401 GCA_009806455.1 Tetrax tetrax
GAGAGCTGAGAGCGGCTCCCAGTGCCCAAAGGGGGCTGCAGGAAAGGTGGGGAGAGACTCTTCAGCAGGGCCTGGGGTGACAGGACGAGGGGTGATGGCTTTAAAATAGAGGGAGGCAGATTCAGATCAGATATTAGGAAGAAATTTTTTACCCTGAGGGTGGTGGAGCACTGGCCCAGGTTGCCCAGAGAGGCGGTGGATGCCCCATCCCTGGAAACATTCCAGGCCAGGCTGGCCGGGGCTCTGAGCAACCTGATCTGGTTGGAGATGTCCCTGCTCCTGGCAGGGGGCTTGGACTGGAGGGGCTTTGAAGGTCCCTTCCCACCCAAACCCTTCTGTGATTCTATGACTTTGGCTGTTCAGTGGTATAATATAAACCTCGTTTATACTGGGATAATTTAGGTGGGAGCAGCCATACAGGGACAAGGTGGGTGTGCGTTGTGTTTATACTTACACACATATATATTTAAATATATTTTTATATATACATAAATAATATATAAATTATTTCCAGTGTATTTCTAGATTTACTACATCACCACTTTCATTCAGATATGTGGTGAGAATTTGAGTCTGTGATGATGAAAACACCAAAAAATCCAAGTTTAGACTATTTTGTTTGGGAGATAATCTTGAGAAGATCACCTTACTTGCCTGTGACTGTATTGTTCTGTTGGTCGTGGTCAGTACTTCCAACCTCTGTTTATTCTTGGATGTCCTTTGCTGCCTTCCCTTGTAGGAAGGTCTGAATGAGATCATTAGTGTCTCTTTGGGGACATTCCTTATTTGAAAGTATGGCATCTAGAGATTAGAGTAGACTTTCACAGGTGGTGGTGGAAGCTGTAACTGAGTGCGCATCCTGGTCCTAACAAGTGTCTCTGCCGTCCAAGAAAATTGAGAGGCCTTAGGTAGTTTTATGTTTTTGCCAAAAAATGCTATTTAAACATGTAGTTGTTGTGTGATAAATTTTTTGCATTACATAAGGCAATTTACCTTTTCTTTGATCATGTGAATCTGGGAGGATGCTCCTAACCTAGGTAGCCTCCTTATCTGGTCTTTTTCCAGTGTGAATTCCTGAGACTTCAGAGTGCTTACAAGACACAACTTGAGATAAAAAGATTCTTCAGTATAGGGGTTTTGGAAGGTCCCCCTTATAATACTCATTCTTTGCAGATTTGTGTTGTGCAGTTCAGAAGATAGCTGTACATAGCAATGTGCAAATACTTGGATTTTTTTCAGGTTTTTAAAATACTGTCAAGCTCAAGGGGAAAAAGTGTGGAACAAAGTGACAATTTTTTGTCGTGTTTATCACAGTTACGTTGATAGTGACTGAGGTAGCATACTCCGTGCTCTCGAATGTCTTTAAAACGCATTGGATGATCTGATGACCATGCAAATTTCAATTCCCAAGTGAAAAGATGCAGAATTTTCCCACCTATATTGACCTCAGTTATTCTCTTTGCTGTTACGGAAGAATAAAATGACAGAACCTACTTGCGTGCCTGTGTATGAGCAGGGGGAAGGAAATGGTGTGCCCAGAGGATCCTGAGTGCTGGAGGGCTAGGAGATGAGGACAAAGGAAAGTCAGAAGGAAGTTGGAAACTCTCTGCTGAGACTTAAATGCAAACCTCTTTCCTTTCTTTTTTTTTACCCCCTCAACAAATCGTAATGGAGGGGGGATGAAGTTTGTCTTTTGTGCTGCTGGCCGTATTCCCTTGGAAGGACATGTAATTGGTATATCAGACTGTTAATAACAGCAGTTAATAACGGCACAATTTTAGCAGCCATCGCTAATGACGTGCCGAAAGTGGAACATAAGTGGCAAAGTAGCAGGAGATGTTTAAGGATTAAGAGGATGAGGAGATACAGAGCTGAAGACTCTCACAAGGAGGAGCTAATGAGTATGTCTCCTGTATGCTCATCACAGCTGGTAAAACGTGTCTGAGATTTCTGTTTTCTCAGAGTGAGCTGTTTGTACCGTGAATCTGTAGCCTTAGATTGTGAATTAGGGAGTTTGCTATTAGCCTGTAGAAAAGAGGTTTGCTTCATGAGTGGTTCACCAGGTAAGGTTCTTAAATGTTTTGTGTAGGAGAAAATTTCTTACAGTACAGATTGTCTTTAGGTGATTATTCTGATAACAAAAATCAGAAATTGAAGTAGGTTTGTAAATGGCATGGTGAGTGGCTTAATCTGCGAAGCACTCTGAGAGCAAATCCATTTTGAGATGCAAGACATCGTTCCATAATAGATTTTTATGGTTGCACGTATAGTCTTAGCTGAATTGGGGTAATTTACTTAAGGAACTGTGTAAGTATTTAGAAATTCTGCTGCAGAGACCTAAATATGAAAGACAGGAATTGTCAACAAATGCTAGGGTATGGAAAGCAAGCAAGTGTTGGTGTGCATTGCCTTGCAGCGGGGTTATACTTCATGGCAAGTACTCTGGAAGCGTGCTTTGAGGATGGACTTGATTGAAAGATATCACCCAATCATTAAAAAAATGTGGTAGTTTTTTTATTCCCATAAAAATAAGGATGGAGAACAGATGGTGAGAGAATAGCAGCTAAAGCCAACTGAGCCAGTTATTACTCCATTTTCAACGAAAAACAAAATTTGTCTTGAGTTTGGAGGGGTTGTGGTTTTGTTCTTGTCAGACTTCTGTCACACTGCTACTGAAATGTTCAGCCATGCTAATTTAAAAAATTGATATAGCAAATCCCCTGCTACTTTTTTTAAAATATCTCTGAATTGCATAAGTAGTAAATGGACATTGGTGTACAGTTGATTTCTCCAACATGGCTACTGTAATTTTGTTGTGGGACAAATGAATTAGAACTTAAAACACGCCATTCCAATTATGAGAGCTGGGAATGATTCCATATACGTTGTCATGTTGGGTTTTTTTGCCATGAGCTGGTCTCCATTGTCCAAAGAAACTGTGGAGGTCTTTTACGAAAATAAGTAGAATAGATGTGTGTGTATATCTTAAAAGTTAAAATGGAATGTTGTCTAATTTCAGCTATTAAAGAACATGAGAAGAACAAAGAAAAAAAATCCAAAGACTATGGAAGGTCCAAGTCAAAGAAAAAGAAAAAAAAGAAAAAGAGAACTAAGAGTGGTAAAGATCTTTTTTCTTCTGTAGAGGAAATGGCTTCATTATTTTGTTTTGCCTGTTATGCAGTTTCTCGCTCTTAAGAGGAGGCATTGCAGAGAAGACTGCTTTCTTCTTCATCTCTTAGTTCTGAATTTATTAAGTGGTTAATATTAAAATGTCATTGGCAAGATAATTTATTTCCTGGTTACGGTGCATCATTAATGCTGGATGACAGCTTATAAAAGTACTTGTAATGGCACAGAATAAATCTAACTCCAAAATGGATATGCTAGTCCTTAAGTATGGCTTTTCTTTAGCAAGTATGCTTGTATGCAGGTTTTACCCAGATAAGGAGCGTGCAGATCCCCATGATTTGTTACATTTTGTTACCCCGTGTGCCAGATGTTCTCAGTTATAGGAGTTAGTTCTGGGGCTCCTGTATGAATGCTGGAGTTGGGAAGTGTTGATGGGCCCTCTTTTTCTGCAATTAAAGTTGTTATTTCTTACATCTTAGTATGGCATTTCAGAGGTTGTGACAATGAGCTCTGTTAAACCTGTTGCATCCTAAATTTTTTTCCTAAAGGATAAATATCTCCTGGAGAGTTGAAGGAAAAGCCTGATTTAAAGTCTGTACATGCTGTGTCCCTCTACCGTGTCTTGTAACATGATGTTCTGCCTAGCTTAGTAGACTTGTAGTAGGAACACGTCTTCTGTTGATTTAATCTACAGAGGCTTTGGAGCGCTTTGCTTGGGCCACTCTGCACCTTGAGCTTTGTATATAGGCCCAGGGGTGACTGGTGATTGGATTCTTCACTTCTGAAAATCACATTTGATTCTGAAAGGTTTCTCTAATAAAATGTTTACAGATCAAGTGTGGCCACTTTCTCTGCCATTGATGGAGATGTTTAGGATATTAATGCAGCACGTTCCAATCTGGCATGCATAATTTGTTAAATTAGAGCTCCTTACAGAGGAGTTTCTCAGAGGGGAAAGAAAATGCCTTGGCTTTTTGTTTGCTGCTGTGAAGAAATAGGGCAAGCTGTCATGAGAGAATAGAGAGGAAGAAAGAACCACAGGCAGACTGTCTCAGAGTTGTACTGAAACAAATCATTTCAGTGAGTTTCTCATTATATGATGCCCTTATATATAATGAAAATATGCAAAGTGTAATTTGTAAACTTATGCAATAGCTGCACAGATAGTACCCGTGAACTGCTTGTCCATCTACCCTTGGGTTTTAAAATGTTGCTTGCCTTTTTTTTGATGTTGCCCTTGTGGTTCTTCACTCCAGGAACTTTGATGGTTTTCTCCAGATAACTGTTAGGGGGGTGTGGCTTATAACTCCAGACAGCCCCGTTTATGTACAGTGATGTGACGGATGGGTGCCTCCCAGAGGAACTGGTTTAGGTGTTTTCTCCATACGTTCCTAACCGGAGCTTTTCTCTTCACCGATGCATCCTGTTCCACACATGCACTAGGAAAATAAGAGGTGTTTTTTGTCCATTTTGTAGTCTGTGAGATCAGAGAATGTGTGTAGCCCATGTGAATAATAGTGGGATGTGAGGGAAAGGTCTCCAGCATACGTGGAAGTACCTGTAACACAGAAGTGTTTGTGGACATACTCACCCTGAAGAATAGCTAGGTTTAAGTAAACCAGTCTTTTCAGCCTTTCTCACTTCCATCTGCAGTGAAGGATGATTGAGCTGCATAAGACTTTTCTGGTTCAGACAATAACTTTCTTGCATCTAGAAAACTTGCAACTCTTTCAGCAGCTCAGTGAAATCCTAGAGTCCTGGTATGTTGAAGTGGAAACTGTGAGTTATGGGCTCTCATGGCTCCTTATGGGCATGCAAGGTGCTGCTTTTTTTTTCTGTCAACTTTTCTTGACCACAGATTTCTAATAATAACACTTATTACAATTTTACAGAATACTCTGTCAGTGAAGAAAACACAGATATCTTGCAGGAGCTTTCTCCTGAAAAATCAGTTGTCACAAAATGCATTTCTTCAAATAAATCATCTGCCCACCCAAGCACACTGCTGCACTGCTCTAATTCTGGACAGCACAGAGGAAAAGCAAAAACAAATGGTAAGATGACTCTCATCTGTGGTTTGCTGGTTCTGTCTTTCATTACCAGTAAATGTGTGAGCTGCACTAATGTGTCTGAAAGCTGATACTCATTATATAAATTTGGCTATTTTTACGCAGGACATTGTGTTTCCATTCACCTGCCTGAAGAGATTGAACCCAGTTCATTTGCCAGAGCTTGATACTACTTTTTGCTTTGCCTTTACCTTCTCAGAAGCTTTAAGGCTGCTGCCCTTATTTCAGAACTGAAACTCATTTTGTACCTTTTTCCAGCACCTTATGAACTCTATAATAACAATATTCAGACTTATTAAATTTTTCATGTTTCCTAAGATTTCCTCAAAGTAATAATTCATTCAGAGTTAAAAATAGGTGCTGTGCAGGTTTTATACAGTATCTGTGCTGTGCTTGAAAGCCCACTGGATGTGATATTATGTGTAGTTGCACAGATGCATGGTTATAATGACCTTCTGAGCTTCATCATGAGGAGAAGCTCTTGAGTGACTATTTACTAGTGACTTCATAAGTAGAGCTCATAGAAAGGATGGCTGCTGTGTTCCAGCTTTCATAATTTGTAATATCTTGGTCTGTCTTGCAATGTGCTGTCACAGGCTGGTACAAGAAAGGAAGCCAAACATTTTGTTCTTTCTGTTATTCTTAAAGCTCTCAAATTTGAAGGAAGTGGGAAATGTATGACAGCTTGGAGTCTTAAATTTCTTCTTGTACAGATACACTGTTGGTGACCATTTGATTTTGTTGTTGTTGTGTTTTTGCTTACACAACGGTTTTATTGTTTGGTATAGGACAAAATGTAAACATGACCTTGAGTTAATTCCAGTATATAGGGAAAAGAGGAAACATTAAAAACTACTGAAGCACAGATAGCAATAATGTCCTAAAATGTGTTCTGCAAGTCTGATCAGTTGCGTTTTTGGAGCACGTCAACCGTAGAACATACTCACAGATTAGTATCGTGGCCATTAGTTGCTCAGACTTCTCTTGATCAGTTCATAGACATTGAAAGAGGTGAAAAGTATTGGAGATAGTTTTATTTAATCCTTTTCTCAATTGCTTTGCTCCTTTTTGCATCTGCAGAACGTGGACTAACAATAAAAGCAGTGACTATATGAAATCTGTTGTAAGTAATAGGTGCTGTGTGCTTAACCTGTTGCCTCCAGAGTACTTAAGGAAAAAGTGTCATGTCTCAGAGCTGGAATAAAACGATGTTTCTGCAAAAGAACTGATTCTGCTATTTCTACAGTCTTGTTTTAGGGTCTAAATGATCAAAATAGTTCTACCCAATATAGCTGAGACACCACCATCTGGTTGCATGACTAAATTTTTACCTTTCATTCTCCTCCAGCTCATTAGAGTATTTCCCAAGCAATTAAAATTCTTACCTTCTCCCTCTGACCCTCACATTCTATCCCCAAGGAAGGTGTAGACATTGCATTAATATTATTGAGGTAAGCATCTCAGTTTAGCGTGTTGTTCAATAAAGAGTTTCTTGGCAGTTTTAATCAATCTACAGAGATGCAATAATGCTCTGAGTAGCGTGGGAGCATTCTTAAAGAATACCTGGGGCAGTGCACTGCCCCTGAATAGATAAATGTGTCCTCAGCAGGAGTCTAAATAAGAATCAGAATTTCTGAAGCAGGATCAAATTGTGTTGGACTCTTGAATGTTTCTGTAATGGAGATGTTGCTTTGTGAGATCCAGTGGTGTGTGAGACAGAACCCTCTTGTCTCTCTTTTGTCTACACTTAAAGTACCAAGTCACAGTTTTGTACAAATTGCAGAAACTAGTATGTATCCTATTTGAGTTTATAAGTCTAGTTTTGTTTATTATACTTGGTTGTCTAAAGAGACATTGTGCCTTTGGTGTGAGGCACTGTATATTGAGGGTACAATTGTAATGACAGAACCCGTTAAGTTGGAGTATTTTGAAGGAGCTGTTAATGAGACCATAAAACTTCATTATGTAGTAATAGTTAATAAGTTTAGTGTTTATTGAATGATACTACGCATAACGTAGGAACTTAGTGATGTTCCTTAAGTTACACAGAGAACCCATGCTTTTAGAAATGTATGTCTGTATACTCAGGGTGAAATCTTGAGCTATTTGACCTTTCTGTAATTACTCAGGATTTTGTCTAACTACTTTTTGTACAGAGGATGACACCCTGAGTGAGTCATCTATGGATAGCTTGCTTTGGAGCGATGATGACTGCAGTCGGGATGTTGATGTAACTACGAACCCTGAGGAAGAAGTTGAAGAAAGTGATTTTGAGATTGTTCGGTGTGTTTGTGAAGTAAAAGAAGAAAATGACTTCATGATTCAGGTATGAAGTAGAGGGTGAATGCACATTTTGGTGACTATGGTGGAAGGTGTCAGTGGAAAAACTATTGTAGAAATATGCATAGGTACCTTCTGTGCATGAAATAAACTTCTGTTGACCTCTGAAATAACAATTTCTTTTTAAGATAACTAGTCAGGGTGAGCAGCTGCTGTGCTAGGTGGAAAACTTTGCTTTTTGATACAGTTTGTGAAAAATCGTTAGTTTTGGGGTTTTTTTTAATCAAGGGGAAGTGGGGAAAGAGCAACAATTCTATCCAAGCTATAAAGAGTTGGCTTGTAACTTGTGGATTTGCATTTTTCTAAAAATAAGAACACTTCCTAGGTTTAGAGAATACATATTTAAAACTAGTGGCTTTTTATCTGGCTTTTTTTGCTTCCCTCTAATTCTGAGTGTGTTCAGAACATTGCCATGAGATGGTGGGACCCTTCCACTTCTCTACCCTGACCAGAAGCTTGTCTTAAACATACAGTCCTTGAGGTAGCATGAACAAACAAACAAAATAATCATGACTTGAGGGTTTTTTTTTGTTGTTGTTGTTTTGGAGCAGAGCTGCATTCGTCCGTTTTGCAGCTTCTTCTGTAGTTTGTAAATTCAGAGTTCCTACTCTGCCTAAGGCCCTCTGTCCATTCTCCATGTATGTACTCTGTTTAAACCAACTTTACAGAGAACTGTTTCCAGCCAGAGCAGTGTCATAAAATTATAGAATGATTTGGGTTGAAGGGACCTTCAAAGGTCATCTAGTCCAACCCCCGTGCAAGGAGGAGGTGTCTATTATATCTTCCACTTCAGACTGTTGATAAAAGCCTCTTTGGAACTGCCCTGGCTGTTTACTTTTACTTTTTGAGATGTTTGTAAGTTATCAGGAAACCATTCCCCACATAGCTGCTCTGAGCCATTCCACCCAGTTCCTATTAATTTCAAATACTGAAGTCAAACATATCAAATAAAAAACTTCTTGACCATTTTTTGCTCTAGTTCTTTTTGCCACTGATTCTTGGCCCCCTTTGGTAATTCCCCCTGAGGCTTAGAAGAAGCATGTGCAGGATATGATGCTCTTGAACCTAGGTCACCAGCTTTTCATAGTTGCTGTTCTGAAGAAAGGAAGTTCTTTCTTTTGCTCCCCCTGCCTTTTTTTTTTTTTTTTTTTTTTTTTTTTTTTTTGGAAGCTCCCACCTTTCCTATCTAGATAACTTTTTGCTCTGTAAGACCTCAGTTCAAAGTGACAGTAGTTTAGCTTGGCAGCTGTGCTTATTGCAGATTTTAATATAATTATTGTGTTCTTTTGAGAAAGTTGGTTTATTGTGAAAGCATATGGCTAGACGCTGACTTCAGAAGTATTTTTCTGGCACACAAAGGTCGCCCCCATGGGTAGATTTTGTATTCACTTTCACAGGCATTGTGTTGCTAATTTTTGTGAGGTTTGAATTCCACTTCATGGCACCCCTTCCTGGGATGGTTGCCGACATGTTACTGTGAACTGCATTTCTTTTTTGCTGTTTGGAACTAGGAGAAGCAGAAAGACAGAAGCTGATCTTGTGCCTTGTGGCTGCTGCTGATTTATTGGTGGACTTTATTGCTTGAATGGAGGCAGAAACCTGTTAAGGAGAAGAGGAGGTGCACTGTTTAAATTGTACTGTGAAGAATTACTGGCTTCAGCAGCAGGACAGTAGAAACTTTGTTTGCTCTAAACATCAACAGCCTAATTTTAAAAATTTTTAGTAGGGCTAGCTAACGTGGCTAAGTTTGATTTTTGTCTGCAGTGGTCGGGTTTAACAGCTAACTTCCTGGGGTAGTTTTCTTTGGCCTTCCATACCATTTAATGGAGATTTGCTCTGGAAAGTATGACACTTTCTCTCTTAGGGCTGAGATCATTTTGATGGACCCCTTAGTTTTATTGTGGGATCCTGACAGTGCAGGACAAAAGATACCCTGTGCATTAGTAGGACAGGGTGCAGTGATGGGCAGTGGTCAAAACTTATTTACCTAAACAGCATAGAGTACAGGAGGAAAAGGAGTCTGGCAGTTGGTAATAAAGGGGACTGGGTGCCTTCTGCGAAGACGACTCAATTAAAAAAATACAAAAGTACAGTCTGCAATGTAGTTTTCTGGCAAATATATGCTCAACGTTAGTCAATGCAGAATGCAGAGAACCATCACCTAGCTTGGGACATAGTCTGTGGATAGCTTTCATGGAAAGGTTTGGGTTTCGTGAGCTGCTGCTGCAATCAGTTTTCTAGGCTGAAGTAGTTTGGGATCTTTTTCAGTGTATTTCAAAGTTTTAAATGCTTAGCTATATTATAAAAGAATTGTCTAGGAGAGCAGATTATTCTCTCTGGAAAAGAGTTAGAGATCAACAGCAGAGCGAGTACTTGCATTCATTACAGGGACTGAAGCAATAGGAACTGAGGAGCAAGGAGTCAGCACCAGGATTTCACAGGGGTAGGTTAGGTGGGTATTGTGCTGACGCTGCCAAATGCCGTGCTCCCTACACCTTTCTGTCTGCTTGTAGTTTTGGTTTTTTGGGGAAAATGTTTTGAACAATCTGGTCTTCTGTTCTTGATGCAGAAGTGCCTGAGTTAGCTCTTTAAGTACAGAGCATTAGTACAAAGCAAAGATGCAATGTTATATTACACAACTATGGAATTACGATGAGGGGAACCTACTTTCAGCTTTTCACAGGTGGTGTGCCGAGATTAACACTTCCCTTTGACTTTATAGAGTGCGAATCTTGTGTAGCTGTCAGCTTTATAAGGCAGAGAGATTTACTCCCTGTTTCTTACTCAGATGTTGATTTGATGCTTAGAAACTCAAATTTGGAGGTGTCTACCCTAAAGAACTCGAATTTAGACTTGCCCTCTCTTCCTGAAGATACATATCTTTATTGATTGCATGGATTTTTTTAGAAGAATATTGTAATTCTTTGCCCTTGTCTCCATTGGGGTGTTTATTCTCCCTCTGCTTATTAGTCTGACAAATTCTGTCTGAAATATATTGACACTTGGGGTACTTGCTTGAGTGTGTACTGTGTTCCAATCTACCTTGACTTGGTATCAAAATTAGGAGCCAGGGCAGTTTCTCCACGCGTGTGACTGGAGGTTCGTTCCTCCCGGGATACGTGCATGATGCCGCCTTACAAGAGTGAGAATGTGAAGTCATTTTCTCTTGAACTGCACTTATTTCCATGAATGTGCCAAATTTATTAAGTAATGATGAAAAAAATGTTAGTTTTAAAAACAAGCAGCACCTTTATTCTTCCTGAAAGATCAGGGACCGTTAAGGTTTAATGAAACTTCCACAGTTAAACCAAGAGTTTGTTCCATTAGATCTTTAAACTAATAATTCCCACCCCCTCCACTCCCATGCCCCACCAAATTCAGCTTTGAGATTTTGTAAAAAACTTTTCCTTTACGTTGAACTTGCTTTAAATTAATTTAAAGTAATTATCTGAAGCAATTTGTCCATAGAGAATACCATTCATTACACTGGGATACAGAAATATGATTTTGCATTAATTTGATGAAGTACCTGCCTCGGTTAGTAGAAGTTAAAATTGGAAAGAAGTGTAAAAAATAATATATCACTGGTCAATGCTGTTTCATTCCAGTCTCTACAACTTTACAGGGAGGTTCCTAGGTTTCATTTATGGACCATGTGTGAAGCAGTAGCTTGGCGTTGCCATGCATTACTTCTGAAGGCACAGGACTCCCTTTGTAGGGTACGACTTGGGCCCAGAAAAGTCCAGAGAAATTGTCGTTGTCCCTTCCTCTTGGCTTTTATATCTAAATGTTGGTGGATTTGTGTGTGATGTAGAGGATTCTGGAACTGGATTCAGTGGCGTTGGAGGTGATGGATGTAAATGGACTTGGGATATTTTTGTTTTGGTAGATGAAAAGCTGCTTTAAATGCACGTCCATTGGATTTGGTTATTTCTTTAGCAGTTGACCTTTGATTTAAATATTGGTGCACAACTCTGCATGGTTTTCCTCTCCAAAGTCTTGTTTGACTTGCTGTGTATCTCCCTACCGCTGTGGGGCAGGGGGTGCTTCTGTGTAGCGCGTGTCCATAGCCGGTAGCCTGGCCAACCAAGCCGTGAAGTGGAACATGTAGATAAAAGGAAGGACCTGTGCCCTGACTGGGTGGATATTTAAATATTAGTTGAGTAAAATAAAAAAAAAAAGTCGGGATGCTTCATGAAAGGTTCTGGGCAAATTTGTCTTGAAAAAAATCACTGAATATAGCTCTGTGCCATATGGCATGATTTATAGGATGCAAGTGTAACTAGGTCCAGGAGCCTCCTCCTTATTCTTAGCATGCTGTCTATTTTTTTAATCTGTTTTCTTCCTTTTAGGACACCTTTTTCTGGCTCCTACTAATAATCTTTGTGGAAGGAGGATGGTCTCTCGGCCTTCTTTGAAAACATGTCCTTATTGCTTTAGGGGTGCTTACCCATTTTTGTAAGGCAAACATGGATAGTCCCCTTTCAGAAACCTGTTTCTCTCTAACCTTTCACAGTCTCTGTTCACTGTGCTTCTTTCCTCCACACCTAGACCACTACTTTAATACAATGAGGTGTTCAAAACTGGTGGTCCTTTTCTGACTCTCCTAGCTTGAGGAAAGGCAGCAGATAAGAGCATTAATAAAAGTAGTGTAACTGGTGATCAACATGGATGAGATGTTTATCAAGTTGGCATCTTTGCAGATGAGTGAAGAGCAGCATCTAAGTTTGCTTGCAGTTGCTGTTTGTGTTTGGTTTAGCTCATTTGGAAAACCTTTGCCAACGTTGATGAGATCTCTGCGTTAAGCTTTTGGCTTGTGCTCTGAGAAATGAAGGTTATGATCTATTTTTTCTCACTGCTTGTGAAAATAGTAGTTCTGAACTGACACTACAGTTTCAAATCAAAATTGACTTAATATTCTTACACGGAGTTTTGTCCCGCACTTCAGTGGTCTTCAGGCTACAGCTGAAGTTTTGTCTGCTTGTTTGAAGTGTGTGCGTGTGAAGTGACTGAAACAGAACATGTGGATGTAGTTTTTCCTGCTTTAAGTACAGTGATTACATTTCAAATAGCAAAACTGCACTAAAAAAGTAGGGCCAGATTGTATTCAGTCTTTGTCAATATGATTACTCGCACTTGCAAGGATGTCAGAAGTTTTTAAAGAACTGTATCTGCACTTTAGTTTTGTATTAGTGAACTTTGAAATAGATAAAATGAAAGAGATACAAATGTCAGTAAAGCTGTATATTGGCTAATCTTACGTGATAAAATATCCCTTGGATTTTAAAATTGAATATATTTTACTGTTTGAGGGGGAAAACCTTTTAATTCAGAAAACTTCATATATTTTGCTAAAGAAAGCTTGATTGCGTACTGTTTTCTGTCCTGATTCTGTGTGCATGCATCTTGTGAAAGACTCGTCTCCAAATGGAACACTCTTGCACCTTTCCATATTTCTCTCTCCTTTTCATAATTGTTGTCATTCTCCAGAAATTTGTGTGAAAATGTGTGGGAAGGGTTCAAATTTTATTGTAGTCTGATTCTTTAATGTATTTGTTTGTAGGTGGAAGAGAAGGGTGGGTATTAATACATCTTTTTGTCTTAAAATATGTGGATTATGTGTCTCTTAATTGAGGTAATCTTACTGAGCTCCTGTAGGCTTCATTTCTGTTGATGTGCACTTCTTGACTTTAAACAGTGTGAAGAGTGTCTGTGCTGGCAGCATGGCGTCTGTATGGGTTTACTGGAAGATAATGTACCTGAGAAATATACCTGCTATATTTGCCAAGATCCTCCAGGTACAGAAATTTAAGGTTACAGAGCCTTCTTCTGTATGTAGTAACTTTATTAGTTTTTAAATCTATATTGCAAAGATTAAACTCTTTTATTTTATTTTATTTTATTTTTTATTCTGCTAGCTGTGTCTGTCATTATAAGTAACTGAGTTCAGTTATAGATACAGAAGTTTAATTTATGTGACTGCACATGAGTCAATATTGTGGATTTACGGCTGGGCAGGAATAGAAATGAATGTTTTAACTGTGATAATCATCTGTCGCATAAGTAATAAGGATTGTACTGTCTGGCTGTGGAAAATGAGTTTAAAAACACTCAGGAAACTTAAGCACAGACTCCCCATGGGCACATCTTACGGGATGTGACTGCGACTTTCCTCCAAGACCAGGCCGATGCGCTCTCTGAAAGGAGTCAGCAAGAGGCTCGCCGGTTCTCAGCAGCAGCGATGTGCTAGTGCTTGCAATCCGCTTGTATAAATACAAATATAAATTATCTTGGCTAATGCAGTCAGAATTATTAAGCAATACATTCTCTACTCCTGACCATGTATTTTAAAATGTCTGAGTTCATCTTATTCAGCAGGTAAAATTACACCTACCACGTCAGTGTTGTCTAACTTCCTACTCCGTGAATTATGAAGCCTCGCTGAACATGGAAATGGATGAGGTTCGGGCTCGAGCCCATGGTCATAAATTATGAGAAAATGGGATCTCTGCCTAATTAAAGACCTTTTTGATTCATATACATATTTTGATTGTGATCTCTGCTATTTTTTTGGCTGTCTTTGGTAGCTTAACTCATTGATTTGTGTAATTCATGTACTAATATTGTTTATATTCGTGGAAAGGAAGACAGTCTATGCTTACATTCTGTTCTCTACTAGTAAAATAGTTTAACATTTAAGGCTTGTTTTGGTTTTTTTTGGTTTTTTTTACAGTATCTTGCATACAGGATTTTAACCCTCTAATTAAGATATTTTGCTTGGATTTCTGTCAATTTGAGTTAGTTTAATCACTTTCATTAACTATTGCTTTGAAGAACCTGAAGCTTACCTCCTTCTTTCTTTTTTTTTTTTTTTTTTTTTTTTTTTTTTTTTTTTTTTGGTTTATTTTTTTTTTTTTTTTTTTTAACCTTCTTAACTGCTGAAACTTCTACTCAGTATTAACCTGCTTATACTGGAGAATATTTTAATGACTGTTGTTCTGTGTCTGTGCTCCAATGTTATCTCTAATTTTGTAGGTTTGCTGACTGTGCTATATATAGGCCAGTGAATGATGTGTTTTTCAGAGTGCTGAGCTGTCTTCTGAGAACATCTGTTGTAACAATACGTTTTCCAGGGTGTGTGGGAGCTTTTCTTGGGTTTCTGGCTTGGATTTTTTGTCTGTGCTTTTTGCAATTTCGCAAGCATCTCAAGTTCCACTATTTCCTGCTAATATCACTTTGCTTGGCGGCTTCAGTTACTTTTATTGATCCATTTATCACATTCAACATCATTTAATTTCAGGTGTTGATACTTCAAACTTTTAATCTAGAATTAGTATTAGTATTGCCTGACTTGGGCGAGTTCTCCATCAGAACCTCCTCATTGGTTCCTTCAAAACTTACTTTTGCATGGCTGTACTAATACACATATGATGCTTAAAACCAAGACTGTGCGGAGAAGGGACATTCACTGCCTTTTGCTGCATTTTTCTGTCTGCAAAGAGCTGTATTCAAACTGTAGCTTTAGTTATAACAATGGTTACTAGACGGTGTGATACCATGCTAAAAATACTTTTTTCTCTGTGCCTCAGCTGCAATTACATATTCTGGATGTCCTTTGCTGGAATTTGGGGTCTGAATGCTTCTACAGTTGGGCGGAGGTTTTTGTTTGAGAGTTCATCTCGCTTCACACTCCACAAGTTCTTCATGTCTTCAGGGTTTTGTCTGCTATTATAGGATCTGTATTGGTACTGTTAATAAGAGAAATAAGCTATTGCAAGACTTCTGAGATAATCAGAGTTACTACCAGTAATGTTAACATGCTATAGTTAATGCTTCATTTTAACACGCTCATTACTGTTGCTCTAGGTCAGAGGTCCAGCTTAAAGTACTGGTATGAGAAGGAGTGGTTAAGTAATGGTCACATGCATGGCTTAGCATTTTTGGAAGAAAATTATTCCCACCAGAATGCCAAGAAGATAGTAGCCACTCACCAGCTTCTTGGCGATGTGCAGAGAGTGATAGAAGTACTGCATGGACTGCAGCTGAAGATGAGCATTTTACAGTAAGCAGTATTTAAGTATCAGTTGGCATGTTCTTAATGTGAATTAGATTTAAAAGAGTAGAAAAATAACTGAAAAATCACACTTCTTTTTGTGCTACTTTATGGATATATAACAACATACTTTGGCTAATGTGATCTTGGAAAAGGACTTGACTGTTTAAAAACTATTTACGTGTGTTGAGGAGTGAAAAGTGACTGTGTGTAGAAGGGTTGGGAAAGCATGAAGGAAAGAGTGAGAAAACTAATAACAGCAGCTTCTCCTAAAGCACCTAAATAGATTTAAGTAGCAGGAAGAGGACAGACATATAACCTATGGCAGCATTCTTAAAACACTTGCGTTGTCCATTCCGTTAGTTCTAAATCATAGCTTTTCCAGCAGAAATCAAATCTTTTTGTTCGGGAGACAGATTCAGATTGGATATTAGGAAAGAAGTTTTTACCCTGAGGGTGGTGGAGCACTGTCCCAGGTTGCCCAGAGAGGCGGTGGATGCCCCATCCCTGGAAACATTCCAGGCCAGGTTGGCCGGGGCTGTGAGCAACCTGATCTGGTTGGAGATGTCCCTGCTCCTGGCAGGGGGGTTGGGCTGGGTGGGCTTTAACGGACTCTCCCAACCCAAACCCATCTGTGACTCTGACAGTGTTATTCTGTTGTAGTGGGAGAGTATTTGCACCTTCAGCAACCTGCAGCAATTCATTTCTATGCAAAGGCTATTATAGATATATATGAAAAAACCAACATATTCTGTATTCACTGTAGAAATTGTTTTCTGCATCCCTTCCTGTTTAAAGTCATCCTTGAGTTCTGATAACTGAAAAAAAAAATCTTTTTCTAACTTCAGAAGTTCTAAATTGATTGAATTCCATATTTATAATTTACTAGTTCATCAATTGCATAGCAGCAGCTATTTGGAAAGCAAAGCTTTTAGTGTTTCCAATGTTCTTTGGAACTTTTCCCCTTAAATCCCTGTGGTGATGCAGAAGGGCTGATGGCAGTATGTGAAGTGCTTAAACCATGGAATAATGCTGAAAGCAAAAGAGAAGCAATTTTAACATGAGATTTTGCTTTTCCGTTACGGTGTCCTTTAGCCAGCTCTGTAAGTAATGTGGAGTATAAATATTGTAAGACCACTCCTTTGGCCTTTTCTTAAATAGCAAGTCCTTAGACTGACTTTCCAATTGCAGAGCAAATTGAGGTTTGCATAGCACTAAGGTATGGAGCGCTGGGCAAGTACGTGATGCTTGGTACCAACACTGTTCCTCTTCTCCCCCGTCCTGAAGTTGGTGTGATGACCTGGTTTAATTAAAGATGAGATGTGGTCCTTTTAGGAACTTCTAACTATCTTGTTAAAAGCTATAGCTGCTGCTTTGTTTATCATTACATAAATCAGGATTTTTAAAAATTGCTGAGTTAAAAGAATGATTATATTGTTGATGCAGATCTACCATGTTGGAGAGAGAAGATGATTTCACAACTGCCTAAAATATTTAGGAGCGTGTTGCTCAGTATTTCAAGGAGGTGGCAAAGGATCAGAGGTGACATTGACAGCTTCGGTGCGATGGGAGGGAGAGCCAGCCTTCAGAAGGCTTCAGTAGTTAAAAGGTTACTCAAGTATTAAGCATTTACATTTTTGTCCTTACGTAGCTGGTGCATCATCTTTCAATTTTGTCTTCTGTAAAGCTACCCCTTGCTCTTTGCTGAGAAATGCCTTTAGGTGAAGAATATTAGTGGAGCTGAAATGAAAAGCTTTGGGAAGTGAACGCTTGGCTTTCACTTTTCTAGGCACGCCTTCAGGTTTGCTCACCACGGCGCAGAGACGTGCAGTCCTCGGAGGCAGAGGCGCTTGTGCGAAGCGATCCGAGCGAGTCACTGGCAGTTACAGGAACTGTAGTTGGCCTCTGATAGGCGCTGGAGGGGCCTGCACTGCTGCAGAACTGATTAGAAAGCGGTTACTCTGGAAGCAAAATGGTCATGTTTGGTTGAGTGGCTTGGCTAACAGCTAGAAAAGTTGGATCAGCTTAATGGAGTAATTCCATCTGCCTTTGCAAGGAAGGACAGAGTGGGTTTGGGGGCAGACACCCTCCTTTCTGTGCAGCTGAGTGCAGGTGCTTTAGGGTCAGGGTTTGCTTCTGCTGCATTCTTGCAGCCTGTAGCAGATAAACTGCCTGTTTGAAGACAAGCAGATTGATAGAGAGCTGGGGCTGGAGAAGAGGAGGCTCCGGGGAGAGCTGAGAGTGGCTCCCAGTGCCCAAAGGGGGCTGCAGGAAAGGTGGGGAGAGACTCTTCAGCAGGGCCTGGGGTGACAGGATGAGGGGTCATGGGTTTAAACTAGAGGGAGGCAGATTCAGACTTGATAGAAGGAAGGAATTTTTTACCCTGAGGGTGGTGGAGCACTGGCCCAGGCTGCCCAGAGAGGTGGTGGATGCCCCATCCCTGGAAACATTCCAGGCCAGGTTGGCCGGGGCTCTGAGCAACCTGATCTGGTTGGAGATGTCCCTGCTCCTGGCAGGGGGGTTGGACTGGAGGGGCTTTGAAAGGTCCCTTCAACCCAAACCATCCTGTGATTCCATAGTTCTGCTTTGCTCTCCTTTTTACTGCTGTTTAATGCCTGACAAACATGTGGAAACCAGTATCAGTTACAATGCTCACTCTGATTTGTTTGTTATATCGGTGTAAGAATCTTATATATGTAATTGTCCCTGCTGCTGGAGTAAATAATGTATTAGTCAATTTGAAAACAATTAAAATAAGAATTTTTATAAGAAGCAAGTGGAGAGGCTGTGGCATGTTGGTGTCCCAGGCAGTAGAGTTTGCTCAGATTTAAAGGAAAGTTAAAGTTTTAAAGGAAACTATAAAGAAGTTCTACACCAGCACCAATCCAAGCCCTCAGTTGTTATTGCTGTTATAAGAGGATTTTAAAAGATCAATGGATTGAGTTTTAAAATTTATTTTCGGGAACTACAGGCTAAAGTTTGATACTGAGTGGTTTGAGGGGGTTGTCTTGTTTTACTGGTGTTTAAACTTGTTAAAATCTTGGTTTAGCTTCAGTGTACTTGACTTACGTGTTTAAAATACTACTAAAAATATCCCAGTGGAAGTGAGTTTATGCTGTTAGTAAATTGCAAATACTGCAGCTAAATGCTTCTTCAAGGGCAACACTGGTGAAAAGTTGTATGTATCTGAAACTTAATTTTTTTCTTAATGCCAACACTTGACTTGTATACTATGTTACAGAAATTAAAATATTGAACCTAGCAGAACATTATAGGAAGATACACAATTGAGGTCAGTGAGATTATATTATTTCAGAATATTTGGATATTTTTTATTGAGTATGATGACTAAAGCATATAGTAGTTCAAATATACCTACTTCATTTCTTTATGTAATAGGATGGTTTTGCTCAGTCACTCTGAAGTTCAAATCTGATGGCTTTTTCACTTTTTTTAATGTTTGAACAGAAATAAAGAACATCCTGACCTAAAGCTTTGGTGCCATCCATGGAAGCACATTACAGTGGACGAAAAAATGAATACAAAACACATCATTCACATTGAGGAAAACTGTTGCAAAGAGGAGACGGCAAATTATAGAACTTGGAATGGAACAATTGAGAAACCCTCAACCATTTCTTCTGTGGAGGAATCTTACATCACGAGTGAACACTGTTACCAGAAGCCTCGGGCCTACTACCCTGCGATAGAGCAGAGATTGGTTGTGGAAACAAGAGGTTCAGCTGTGGAGGACGGAGTAAACAGAATAAGGGAGAACGGGGATGACGCCCTGTCAGAGAGATTTGGCTGGAATCTGGACCGGGAAATATGCAAGGTGGAAAACGAATCCAAACACAATTACTCTAAGGTATTTGTGTTAAAATAACCCTCTCTGCATAGAGGATGTGTTTGCCCAGCAAAGTGCAAAACGCAGCTCCTTTTAATAGTATTTGCTTTGTTTATTTGTGTTGAGTTTGTTCCTATGCTGTAATATTGACTAAATTGATTCCAAGTTCTTCAGGCAACATTTCATTTTGGGTTAAAAAAAAAACCAAAACAAAACCAACAGTTGACTGAACTGATTTTTAAGAGTGATCACCATTGAATAGGTGTGTATCTTCTTCCTCCTGGAGCATTCTAGTCATCTTGTCAACTTTCACTTCTCGTTTTCAGCCCCATCGAGTCTGTCAGAGGTGTTTCTTTCTGCACTCCAATGCAAAAATTTTACTTTGATCAGTTAGTGCCAAGTCACATGAAATACAGCCTGACAAATGTTAGAAAGCCTCTAGGAAATACTGACCTCCCTTTTTTAGATTAAAAGGTTGTTTAGCTTTTATTTCATGCATATGTAAGCTGTAGTCTATGTTCTTTTTAACTTCTCTATTAAATCAATTGAAATTGCTTTGTGTTTCCCAGAAAGCCATGCATTTCAGTTCTTCAGTCTCTCAGGAGTCTTTTTCTAAATCCTGTTGTATTTCAGCAGAATGATCAAAAAGTAGGGGAATAGGTCAGCACTGCTGACAGTGTACTCAAGTTTTATAACTGGTGATGTGGTTTGTTTTTCTAGATGCTTTGATGAAAGTCTTAGTAGAATTGAGATTAGATTCTTTCAGGAAAAATTTCTTCTCACTGCAAAATCCTTTGCTTCCCTGTTCCTAGGACACACAGATGAAGCGTAGCATCTTCCAGCTGGAAGTTGGCAGGAAGCTAGCTCCCTGCATATTTGTTATCTTTTGAGAATCACACTCTTGTGAAGTGCAGAGACTGTGAAAGCACGCCTGTGTTTAGGTCCTCTTGCCCAGACTGCCTTAACACCTGTGTGAGATCTCTTCTCTGTGTGTCTTTCTCCTCCGCTAGCCTAAGATTAGCTGAGCAATTAGCTTGGGTAACGGTAAGGACGCAGACAGCCTGGTTCGCCAGTTCTGTTTCCCTGTAATAAATATTAATGTGTGTATTTCTGCCAGGTGAGAGAGTCTGTCTCTAAGAAAGTCTCTCCAGAGGAAGCTATTGACATGAAATTGCTGGATAAAGACAAAGAAGGAGTTGTGAACTCGCAGCTGCAGTGGCAGCTTAATCTTTTAGCTCACGTGGAATCTCTGCAAGATGAAGTCATCCACAGAATGGATTTCATCGAGAAGGAGCTAGATGGTAGGTGACATTTGTCTGTTTCAAAAATTAACTGTATTTAACTGAACTACCTGTTCAAAATGTGTTAACTTGAATTCTACATCTGCAGACCTACAGAGATGAGCATTGCTTTGTCAGATTTACTGTGTTTACAAATAGAAAATAGGCTGCTGATGTGGGGTTGTGGATTTTAAAACAAATATAAAATTAAAACTGAGGAGAATTTTATAGAAAAAGTTCTAGTTAGAATCACATCTAAATGCTTGCATCAGATGATGTAGCGGAATATCTTTCGTGTCTTCACTTGCAGGTTTTGTCATTTTCTGTAGTGCTGTGTGTCACAACTTCCCTGGTCTTCAGGAACCTGCTGACTGTTTCAGCCTATTCTAGGTGGCCGATTTGGTGCACGAGGCTTCTCTTTCCCAGTCTCTTCCAAATTCTTTACTTAAATGTCTCTTGAAATTTGTTTTCCTAATAATGGATAACTTCTAAACCCTTTGTGTGTTACATTAAACAATCCAGGACAGTTCTTTTTCTTAACATCTTCAGTCTGACCATCGGTGATGTAGAGGTGACAGCAGCAACTTTTCTTGCAGCGGTGTTGGGAATCCGAGCTTTGCCAAAGAGAGGGTCCTCTCTTTGTAGTTCAGCAAGGGATCCAATAGTTGGGTGATGCCCACTAGTTCTCCACAGATACTGCCTTGAGGTGAAACCAGCGTGTCATCTCATTAGTGGCAATGGCTGCTGCAGATGTGTTCTGTCTTCAAGGTTTCAGTCTCCTTCCGCGATACTCTCTCGTGCCTTGAACTCATCGCAGTTCCATGTGACCACCTTTCTCCTGGTCGTATTCCGTCGTTGCCCGAGTTGTCTTTGGTCGGTAGTACGTCTGGTTCTTGTTTCTTGCTCAGAAGCTTTAGAGCAGGAATTAGTTTTCTTTGTGCATTAGTCTGCTATTTGTGCTGTCGGATTTCACCCCCGTTTTGTGTTACCCAGTTCTTTGTCTTGGCCAACTGTATTCTGTGTTGACGACAAAGTTTTCATTAGCATAGTCCTGTCCTTTTGGGATCTACAGTGACAATACTGTGGAGTTGCAGCTAATGCTGACCTTAAAGGCACTCTGATGGTATAAGCCTCCTGTACCACAGTGTCCTTGCTCTGGAACTGATACAGATTGGAGGAAGTTTAGCACCCCATTTCACAATATCTAGCCCTAAGTTTTCCTTCCATGCTTTCTCCTAGGAACATCTAGGGTTTTTTTTTCTGCAAAGATTGATGTGAGGAGCCTGATTTTCTGATTTCTCAAATACCATCTGTTAAAGATACTGCCCACCGTGCTCTCAAGATTCACAAAAGATGTAAAGAATTCCTGTTTTGTGACTTAAGGTGGTCTTTTTTCTGAGAACTAGAAGAGTGACAGTTTTGTTTTTCTTTGCAGTTTTGGAGAGTTGGCTGGATTACACAGGAGAGCTGGAACCACCGGAACCACTGGCTCGACTCCCACAGCTCAAACATTGTATAAAGCAGCTTATAACGGACCTGGGCAAAGTGCAACAGATTGCACTGTGCTGCTCAACGTGAGCCGAGAAAATGTCGGAGACTGTTACTGAGGGCGAAGTTGGAGCATCCGATGCGAACAGCTCTGTATATTTAAATGAAAATAGCATGCTGGTTGCATGTGATGCAGGTTGACTTCAGGGACTTGTGAAGAATTACTGTTCAAAGAACAGCAAAAAGGTTATTTTATCTCATCGCAATTTCGGGTTTATTAGGCAAAACGATATGGAAGAGGTCATACTGTTGTCTTCAGAGATTGCGTGTAGGTTGATAAATTATACTTAAATTTTCACTCCTTGCAAGTTGCTCATTGAAAAGGTAGATTTTTTTCATAATTAAATTGAGAATTGTGCCACTGAAGAACAGAGTTCTAAGAGCCAAAAATGTGTAGTTGACAGAGGTTGTAAATAACTTTGCATAGTTTCAGTGACTTGTGTCATGTTTTATTCCTTCTGGTTTATGCATAATAGCACACAGTATTTAATCATTAGGAAATGTTGTAACAGTTTTCAGACTTAGTAAGTATGAATGTCCAGCTCTTAACTACGAACTGTTACGTGGAAGTTTGCAAGTAACAGTGGCCTAAACCCCGCTTCTCTTATGTTGAAGTAGCAGAAGGTCGCAGGCAGATTGCACTTGTTTTTTAGAATAAATGGTTATTTTCCATATTTATCCTGTCACTATCACATGACTTGGTCCTGGGGAAATCTGTTGACGTTGTGTTTATGTGCATTCTTGAGCTCTTAACCATGGCCATGCTGTGCCTCCTGAAGCAGTGCTCGTGGGACACCCGTGTTGTGGCAGTATGGAGTTCCGCTGTGAAAAGACTGGAGATGCGCTTGGAGTTCAGACTTCCGCAAGGTCTATAACGGACAGTGCGTAGTTTTCTACCCATTTGTTAATAATTACCATTCCGGTTATATTTTGAAATGTAGACTTTTTTCAATACTCTGAACGTGTTCATTGTAAAGACTTACTCTATGAATGTGTGGTTTTGGGAATCAGTTTATTTTATATTTGTGTAAATAAAGCCTCAAGATCTATGCATGAGGTACTATCCTCGCAGACAGTGAGTGGGTTATTATCTTAAACAGTGTATGTTCACAAAGTCCCTTTTTATAACTTAAGTTTTAATTTTCTGGTTTATATTGCTTTGTGAGAGCAAGGTGAAAATGCTGCTTATGTTCAAGTTACATTACACAGTACCTTTTTGAAACATCGGTGTATTGTAAGTATCTGAGAGGTTAAAATAGCTCCATAAGTAATGGCTGTGACTTGACTTTTCCTTCCCAAACATTTTGGAGTTAAGTTCACTGTGGAAAATGGTAAGCTGTTTTTGCAGTGAGAGGGTGTCCTTAAAAAGCTGGATTTTTACCTTCATTTTACTGTGTGTGATGGTACCACCGAAGGGTAAATTTTAAGCACAGTTGTAATTGAAAGTCCCATAACTGTACAAATTACTAATTTTGGATATGAATCTGTAACGTTTGTATACTGCAAAGTATAGTGTAAACTTGAAATATCCAGTATTACTGTAGGAGTTAATGGTATCTACACAGCAAATATTTTATTTCCTTCAGAAAACAAAGTAATTAGGCTACTCTAGGTAGTAACTAAGGCTTTTGTGCTGAGACTCATTTCAGGGAATAATCTCTCTCACAGTTTTATAGTGCTAGCTGGTATAGAGTGAATACAACGTATGTACAGCAGAAAAAGAAACGTGTTTTTCTGTAACGCGATTGGAATAAAGCGTACATGATATTTAAGAATCGCTTCGCTCTCCGGAGACGGGAGCAACGCTTACGCCTTTGTCTCATTCCTGTAAGGACACTTGAATTGATGTGGGTGTGTAGCTCCAGAACAGGCGGCAGGAACCAGCCAGCCGGAACAGCGGCGGGAGCGCCCCAGCCCACTGGGAAGGATTTCTTTTCTTCCAGGTGAGATTGACCAGAAAGGTGTTCCCTGGCTGAAACCTGGAAAGCAAGCACTCTGACCGGATACATCTCGGGAAGAACGTAGCTGTGTTGTTAGCAAGGCAGCTGTGCTTGCAGTTTGAGGGCACGAAAGCAGTTAAATTCCTGAGCAGACTTTCCACTCCAGAGTGGAACTTCTCCTTCCCAAGCAATGGCTTTTTGTGTGTTCATTGTACATTTCTACTTGGCAGTTTATTTTTGCTCAGGGCAGTGCTTAAGATTTGGAAGAAAAGGCAGTTCTGGTGGGTGAGCCAAATAAATACTGGAGACTTGTTTTCCTTTAGTAGAGCTAGGGAAGCCCTTGCAGATAAAGACTGAAAATATTTATTTAAAATAGAGTAGCATTTCTCGTGTTCAGTAAAGATTCTTTATTGTGCTCTGCCTGGATTCATTTTTGTCCCTGTTTTTGCAAGTTTCCACATTGTTATTTCTTAGTCTGGACCAACTGTTTTGGTCTGGCAGGTCACTTTTTTATTTCTTTAAATCACTGGTAAGTGAATGCAACATGGAGCCTTGATGAAATGAGCAGACGTTGCACTGTGGGTACGTTTGTCTGTGTTTATGCACTATTAGAACCGAGGGCGCTGTACATAGAACTTTGCTTTGGAGCAATATTTGCAAAACTTGAAAACTTCTGTATCTTGGTGTTTGGAATAAATAAATAGGTTTTTGTTGGTTAATTCTTAGTGAAGTCTTTGTTTCTATTAATGATTATCACTAAAATGATTTTGGACTTTTTTCTGCACATGATATTGAAATGCAGGTACTCTAGTTTGACAGGAATGTAGATCTTAACTGTTCTTAAAGTATGGAAATGACTGTTCTCTCGATCTGTCTCGTATAAATAATAACTGTTATCTGCTGGATATTGTTTTAGTGAGGAGCTTGTACATTCTATTCACAAATCCTAATATATGGAGTATAGTGGGACCTGATCTGTGTAATCTGACTCCAGTTTTTGTTTCTGTTTCAATGGCTAGCCTGCCTGGGCTGCTGCTGAGCCCTTGGCAGTGGCCATGAGAGGGGGGCAGCTGGCTCACCCCTCTGATTGTTCTCACAGAAGTCTTGAGTGTGGCGGGTCGGAGGCTGCCCTACCAGAACGGCGCAGTCCTGTAGCCTCTGGAAGCGTGTGAGACACTTCTGCCCCGGGAGACAAGTGTGAAGCTAGGATGCACGTTCCACGAGTGCAGAGACCGAAGGTGTAGCTTCCCTGGACCAGGTGAACTAGGACAAGTGCTGTCAGGTGCATCATGTGAACTGTGTAGAGAAAAAAACATGTAACTGCTATACAGTTTTCAGGTGAAAATGTGTTTGCCCACGTAGCAGTGGGCTAGCAGTTGAGTTTCAGGTAGGTTTGGGAGGGCTGAGCTGGAAGGGAACAAGCGGATGCTGTGTGTGTGCCCTGAAAGCTGCGGTCATTCTGGGCAGTGGCAGCAAGCTTGGTGTAGAAGCGGCGTCTTTACCGTGTGAGGGAGCACTGCTTTAGCATGAACGGAAAAGCAGGCACTGTTGCTGTATTTGAACATCCGTACAGAGAAAACGCACGGGCACGGGAAGGGGAGAAGCTGGGCAGTGCTGGAGAGGCAGGTACCTGGCGCGGGCTGGGCTGAGGGCGAGGCAGGCAATGCCTCCAGACACATTTCTGTTTCCATCTCTTCCCCTCTCAGTTTCCCCAGTAGGAGGAAAACAAGTTTATTCCCTTGTCCTAGCAAATTGCCCTTCCTAATTTAATTCTCAAAACAAGATTCCTATAAAACTCCTCGATTTTATAGGCCAGAGGGCGCATCGCTCTACTAGAGCCCAGATCGTGAAGTCTGGAGAAACTTCTGCCCCTGATGGCAGATCCAGGTGTGTGTTTATGGTCCAGTCACATTGTGTAGGTTTTGCTGATGACTTAAATGTCAAAATCGGATTCCGAAGATGTGATCTGAATTTGAAGTAACTTACTGAAATGTGTGCTGGGGCTAGTGGTGTTTCTGGGAATGTGTTCCCTCTGATTTGAGCTTGTCCAGACTCCCTGTTTTACTTAAGATTCTTGTAGGAGCAGACTCTCACATCAGATTGCTAAGTCATCTGTCAGCCTGCATGTGAGTACACATCTTGGTGTTCCTCAGCTGAAGAAATCCGACACAACCATTTTAATATTCCTCCTCTTATTTACACAAAATATCATCTCTTCTGATTACATGATCTATGTTGATCATCCTCCAGACTGTGGATCTTGTCCATGCTCACTTTGATGCCGGTTTGATCCCCGCTGCTGCAGCACGCGCGCTTCCTCAGACCGCAGAAGTGTGTGTGGCTGATGCCTGCTCTGGTTTTCCCCAACGGCGCTGGTGAGCACCTCAGGCTGTTACAGTTGTTTAGAAGAATATTTCATATCTTTGTACTAATCCTTCAGCATTTGCATAGCAACTCTCTTGTGAAGGGAAAAAAAAACTACGTACAGCTCCTGTCTGGTTAATACCTGCCACAGCTAACCGAAAAAGGCCGTGCTCAAATAGGCAGGTGGTTAAAGAGAAGATGGCACTTTTTTTTTTCATACTAAAACATACAGGCAGACAGCAAAACTGACAGCAAAAAAAAGCTGGAATTCATCATATCCTGCCTGCAGGGTGTTTCTGCTCGTGGTGCACGTGTGCTGTCGAGGTCTTTGGTCAGTAAAGGCTGAACAATGCCCCAGTTTTGTGGGTTGTTCTGGTTTTGTTTACTGAGGGGGGGCTGCAGTGGCAGCTTCTCTAAGAAGCTGCTGGAAGTTTCCCCTTTGCTCAGTGGACTCGGCCAGGCCTGGGGCAGACCCGCTGCTGGGCAAGGCCAAGCCGATTGGTAGCAGAATGTTCCCTGGTAACACCTCTGTGACCATGTATTTAAGAAGGGGAAAACAGGGGGGGGGGGGAAGGAAGAGGAGATGTGAAGAAGCTGAGCAGGGGGTGGCATGGGCCCACCTCTCCAGCCTGTCCAGGTCCCTCTGGATGGCATCCCTCCCCTCCAGCGTGTCGATGGCACCACACAGCTTGGTGTCATCGGGGAACTTGCTGAGGGTGCACTCTGTCCCACTGTCCATGTCACCGACAAAGATGTTGAGCTGGGCCCAACACGGACCCCTGAGGGACGCCACTGGTGACCGGTCTCCACCTGGACACGGAGCCGTTGACCACCACTCTCTGAGTGCGGCCATCCAGCCAACTCCTTATCCACCCAGTGCTCTGTCCATCGAACCCATGCCTCTCCAGTTTAGAGAGAAGGATGTCGTGCGGGACAGTGTCAAATGCCTTGCACAAGTTCAGGCAGATGACGTCTGTTGCTCATCCCTTGTCCACCGATGCTGTCACCCCGTCATAGAAGGCCACCGAATTGGTCAGGGGCGATCTGCCCTTGGTGAAGCCGTGTTGGTTGTCACCAACCACCTCATGACTGCGAAAGGATCCAACAATCTGGATCCAGGAAGGAGGCCTACAACCTGGTCTTTGTTCAAGCAGTGTGGGTTAATGGAAAAATAAAGGAAGCAAAACCCTCTGGGCTGTCTCGGGGGCCCAGCAGCGGGCTAGTCAGTCTGAGGGGTAAACCCTGACCAAAAAGACACCTGGCCTCAGGGCTGATGGCTGAGCAGCTGTGTGCAGCTCTGGGCTGCTGTGTGAAAGGAAACGAGAAAGCGGAGGTGGGTTTGCCAAGGCGGCCTTGTCAGACATTGAAATGAGGAGGAGAGTGGAGCATGTCAGAGGCAGGAAGCCTGCAGATAAGGGGGGTCCTGCCGCACCAGCCTCTGTGTGCCGAGGAACAGAAGGGAGGGGTGTCAGTCGCAAGGTAGCGAAATTGCTTCTGCACCCCTTCTCACCGCAGGGGAAGCTTCAGGCGCCTCCCCAGGCCGTGCTTCGCTGGTGAGGGGCTGCTGAAAGCGAAGGCTGGGGCGCGTTGTGCTGAGGCGTCTCTGCTGCTTTTAAGGCCCCTCTGTCTCAGAGGCGTAGCTTGGATCGGGGCTGGACACAAGGATTTGTGTTCTGTCTCTGCCCCAGGTGAGCTGGCCCAGCACCAGACCTGACCCATGGCTGTCAGCTCGCCCTGGCTTGGGGACGGCTGGTGGCAGGGCCAGGGGCAAAACCCCCCAGGCTGCAGGGGGGAAACCTGCCCTGTGGCTGCACCTGCCATGTCACGACTGAGTCACAGACCCTGAACTGAAAACGAGATGCCCTTTAATTAGCACATTGTAAATTATTACTCTTTGTCCAGCAAGATCCTGTTTTACAGACCTTAAACCGGCACAGTCCAGGTGTTAGCAGGTTTAAAAATAGCTGCTTTGGATGCAGGAAGAGGCTGCTGCTCTGCTGGTCCCAGTAAGCAGAGGGGTGACAGGGGTGGGTGTGAGCACCAGCATCCACAGCTGCTGCTCGCAGGCCCCGGCCCACACAGACACCCCACCCCAGAAAAGTTTGTGTGTGAGCCTGAGGGGTCTGATGGGTTGTGCTCTTCCGCGGGCTGGGCCAAGCTTTGGTGCGTTGAGCATTCGCGTCCCCTTTCCCTGCCGCTGTGGGTCTGCGGGTGCAGGGGCCCTGGCGGGCAGTAGGGCTCCTCCGGTAGGTGCTGGCTGATGCTTGAGGTGCTCAAACACCGCACCCCAAAGTGCTCAGCTTTGAGGAGGAGGGGCCCTTGCGCAGCCCCCTCCTCCAGCATCACTTCCCTCCTGTCCCTGCCTTGGGCTCCGCAGTCCCGTGTCCAGGCCGACAGCCCCCATGTGCCCGGCTCCTGCAGCATCGATGGGCGATCGTGGCTGAAACCAGGCAAACGCTGTAACCAGGGCTGCGTGTCTGCTGTGGGGCTGTGGCCAAGTGGGGCCCTGCCCTCAGCTGCTCTTTGCCCCCTTCCTCGTGGGGTCCTGCTCGGGGACGGCCGTCTCAGTCAGGAGGAGGTAGGAGCTGATGGCTTCCCGCAGGCCCAGGCTGATGGGAGAGTCCTCCTCTGGGTGGGACGTGGCCGCCGAGACCAGGAGGGAGCTGCACGAGGTGGGGGCGGAGCGCTCAGTGCGACCCCCAGCCTCCCGCATGTCTGGCGGGGGCAGTGAGGGGAGCCCCAGCCCCTTCCCTGGTCGCCCCTACCTGTCGATTGTGTCCCAGTTGAGTGAGGGCTTCTTCACGACAGTGGGCATGGCGGGGACGGGGGCTGCCCTCGCCCCTTCCATGGAACAGGGCTCCCCGAGGGGGCAGCACAGCCCCTCCCCATACTCTGGGCAGGGAGTGGGCAGCATCAGCAGGGTGCCCCCAACCTGCACCCCAACCCCACGGGCCCTGGCCACCACCTTTTCCTCGCCCCTACCCCTGCAGGGTGCAGGGCAGCTCCCCACCGCACCCCGGAGTGGGGGTGCTGAGGACTGGCAGCTCGTTACCAGAGTAGTGGTCCACCAGGTCGTGCAGGCTGGGGAAGGTGAGCCGGGGCGAGATGTAGAGCCAGCCGTTCTCCAGACGCTGGATGCGGTAGTGTGTCACCGAGTCCCAGGAGGCACGCTCGCCTCGGCGCACCGACAGCGAGTAGCAGCCTGCCAGGGCACAGCACAAGGGGCCGCCGCCCCCTCAGCCCCGCTGCGCTCCCACACGGAGGGCTTTAGCACCCCACAGCCTGGATGGCAGCACCCTTCTCCCTATGGGGCTGCGTGGCCGCAAGCATCCCTGTGCCAGCCCCATGCTATGAGCACCTCCAAACTGGGAACGCGGGGGAGCTGGGACGTGGAATGACCTAAGGCAGCCACCGGCCGTGTCCCGTGTGTCCTCAGCATCGCGGGCTGTGGCTCTGTGCCCATCTCTGCTCTTGGGGGCCGTGCGGGGATGGGCCAGCCCCAGCCCCACAGTCCCCTCCGTGCCCAGGCAGCACCATGCCCTGCATCAGCCATGTGCCCTGGGGCACGCAGCAGGGTGTCCTCGTGGGGTCCCTTCAGCACCGCATTGTGACGGGGACCCGGCTTTATTTCAGAAACTGAGCCTTTTCACTTCTCTGCTTAACAAAAAAGCTGTAGGAAGCCTGGTGGTGCTGATGGTGGGTGGGTTGGTTGGTTGGTTTGTTTTTTTTCTTTTGTGGCCCCATGGCGGAGGCAGAGGCTCAGCAGGGAGCAGTGGCACCAGGAAACTGCCATGTGGGGCAGGCTGTTGCCACCAGGTGCGAGCGATGGAGGCTCAGCCCCACCCGTGCCCTCAGCACCCCAGTGGGGACGACTGGGAGGGGGTACCGGCGCCAGGGTCTGCAAGCTCTCACCTTGCCTGGTCTGGCTCTCTCGTATTAGGAAGGACCCGCTGCGGTTGCCTGGCCGGAGCAGCAGCTCCTCTGCCTTCTGCCGGCTGACGCCCTCGTAGAGCCACCTGCACAGGCAGTGAGAGCTGGCAGAGCCTCTCCTGGCTGCACAGGGACACCCAGCACCCCAGGGCCCATCGCGCCCCAGCCGGGGCAGAGGGGACAGCTTGAGGTGCAGCAGTGCGCATCCTGGGGACACCTGGCATGCCAGGCAAGCCCCAGCACTGCTCCATGGCCCAGGGAGAGAAACGTGGTGCAGTGACTGGGATTTGGCCTTGGGGTCGGTCAGGCTCTCTGCAGTGGGGCTGTGTCCACTGGAGCCCACCCTGGGACAGACCCTGCCCAGCATTTACCTGTGCCTGACCTTGGCCACACAGCTGCTGGGGACGTGGCATTCCTTGCCGGACACCTCAGACGCCACAAGCCACCACTCCCCGTCCCTGCGAGGAAGGGGGATGAGCCCTCCTGAGGGGCTGAGGCTGGGGCAAAGGGAGGGGGCCCCCAGGACAGGTGCCACCATCATGGTGCCACGGGCTGCACACTGGCTGGGAGCGCCTGTCCGGTTGCAGGGGACTTACTCAGAGAGGACGCGGAGCTGCTCCCCCATCCTCAGGACGGCAGCTGCCCCCGTGCCGGAGGGGAAGTCGCAGAGGGCCAGAGCCAGGAAGCTGCTAGGGGCTGCGGGGAAGGTGAGGGGGCTCAGAGCTCCCCTGGCATCGCCCAGCCGCAGCCGGGGTGGGAGGACTGTGCACACTGGGTGATGCTGGCTGAGCTGGCAGCTGCCAGGAACTCACCTGACTGCGTGGGCAGTGGGGGCTGCATGGCGTCGGCAACTGCTGGCGGGACACTGAGTGGCTTCTCCCGGCTGGGCAGGCTCCCCATCCCTGGGGGTCAGCAGGTGCCCCTGGCCCCCGGCCTTGGCTGCTGCCGGCTGGGAGGGAAGGAGAGGCTCAGACCTGGTCCCAGCAGCAGAGGGGTCGGCCCTGTGCGGAGTCATAAGTCTTGTGGCACAGCTGTGGTCAGGATGCAGGCCTGTGGGCCACAGTCACCCACCCTGTGCACCAGGGCAGGACCCTGCCATGGATGGACACCGGTGTGGTGAGAGCAGCAGGGCCTGCTGGCAGACGTCCCTCCTGAGAGCAGCAGGGCTCAGGGCTAGGGTGGAGGCTGGCAGGCAGCTCCCTGGGAGCCCTTCAAGGAAACCCCTCTCCCAGGAGGTGCCTGGGGACCTGCAGCCGGAGTAGGGCTGAGCTGGAGCCCCCCCATCCACATCCCCATGGTGGGCAGCAACTGGCCATGCTCACCCTCTGGGTGCTGTCATCCCACCCCAGCCCAGTGTCCCGGTCATCCTTTCCCAACACCCTGCCCCTACCCCCAAGCTAAGCCCCACCGTGAACCCCACTTACCTGCCTCTTGCTGCCGTCACCATGGTGCGGGAGCTGTCAGGGCCAGGCAGGCATCGGCCAGGCTCTTCCCCACAGGGTGCTGCAGCGCGGTGAGGCCCCAGGGCACCCAGGTTGCAGGGAGTCCCACCGGTGCCGTGGGTCTCCCTCGTGCAGGGCCACCTGTGTCTGTGCAGGACCCACTTGGCTCACCCTCCGTTCTGCTCTGGGGCTGGGTGTTCCCAGGTGCCAGAGTGGGGGCTGCTCCCTCCAGCGCTGCCGGCAAGGGCTGCGAGGTGCCGGGGCTGCGGGCTGCCACTGTTTCCTGTGACGTGTGCACACATTCAAGTGTGTTGTTTTGTGGTTTTTGTTTTTTTTTTTTCTTCTTCCCTCTTTTTCTTGTTTTTCACTCAGCCCACAGGTTGCACAGGGAGCCCCTTGGTACGGGCACAAGGCCTAAGAAAAAAATCCCTGAGGGCACTGCACGGCATTTGGGGAGGGGTAAACGGGAGGGGTGGGCGGCACGGGCGAGCGGGCGCAGAGCCAACCCCAGGACTCAGTGGTGGAAGCTGGGCAAGTGCCGGCCCCAGCGCCCCAGGGTGAGTCCCCAGCACCCTCGGGATGGTGCACGGCCATGGACGGGTGCCTCCCCGGCGCACGGCTGCTCCGCACTCAGCACTGCCAAGCCCAGTGCCCGGCTGGGTTATGTGTGGGAGCAGCCGCAGCTTCATTCCTGGCCCATCTCCAGGCCCATCCCAGGCCCTACATCCCCATCCTCATCCCAATCCCTAGCCGAGTGCTGGCAGCCGCCACCCCGCTGTGAGCCAGCCCGCTGATCGGTTCCCAAAATGCAGGCCATGTCACTTGTCAAAGCAAATGCTGCTCGGCCCATCCCAGGCCCGGCTGCGCCGCGGCTCAGGGCTGCCTGCACGACACAGCCCCCCACGCTCCACTGTCCCTGCTGCGGGGGCTGCTCGGTGGCCTCTGCCCCGGCCACGCTGCTGTGGCGGAACATCCTGCTGCTGTTTACGCTGACCTTGAAAGTTTCTGGTCAATCATAAACCACCATGATGGTGTGAAACATGCACAGAAAAGCGCTTTGACGAAAGCTGCCACCTGCCAGAGGTGGTAAACCCCCCCCCCCCCGCCCCCAGCCCAGGGCTGGGGTGAGCAGCGTGACGCTGTCGTCGTGCAGGGGTTCCTGGGTCAGCACAGCCCCCCCAGCAGAAGAGGCACTGCGCTGGGGCAGCTGCCAGGCAGAAACCTCAGCCCGTGGCTCTGAGCAGTGGTGGGTTGGTGTTTGTTTGTTTGGTTTTTTTCCCCTCAGTGACACCAGAGAAACCTTCAGCAGAGCTGAGCTCTATGTGACTCCACGCTGCCGAGAGAAACGGATGGATGCTTTTACTAAGAGCAAGCGCGGGGCTGGGAGTGCCTCTCAGCGAGCTCTTCCTAAGGTTTTGAGCAATGGGAAGTTCAGTCCTAAGGCTGTGGGAGAGCGGGAAAGCTCCGACTCCATCTGCTCGTCCAGCCCCAGTGAGGTCCCCTCCCTGGGCCTGCCCACTCCTGCCGGCAGAAGGGGGTCTAGGAAACACGCCGGTATTCACAGGGACCGACTCCGACCCCAGAGCTGCCCCTCGAGCTGTGGAAACGCGCAGCCACGACCCTCAGCCCACGCGCGTCGGCTCGGGATCAGCGCCAGCGCGGTTCAGGATCGCAGCCCAGGGAAACCTGTCCCGAGCCCATGCCCTGCTTGTGGATTTGGTTGGCATCGCTCTTGCCACTTAAAGAAACATTTTGTCCTTTATGAACTAATTTTTCATCTTGATTTTTTGCATTTTTAGCAGGAGAAGTACTTGCTTATGTGAAAACAAGTTTACTTTTCCCAGTTATCCTTGGGGTAATAAAATACATGGCAACCCTCACTACAAATCTTGCCTCACTTATGCCTATGAACCCCCACGGCAACAAACCTCTCCTCGTCATCAACCCCCTTCCAAGTTGGCAAAAATCTCACCTATTTACTCTCGCCGGTTCCTTGCCCATAGGCAAGGCTGTGGCTCTGAGCTCTCCGCTCCACATGCTCACAGGCAGAACTCGGCCGGTTCGCACCAGCCCCTGCTGTGCCTGGTTCCTCTAACGCATTTCGGTGGCATTTTAATATCATGTTTGCCTTTCTCTTGGTCTGTTGCTGTATTTTCATAAGGGAAGTCAAGGAAGACTCGTTTGTCACGGTAGTCAGGGGGCAATAAATCACATTGCTGCACGTACATCAGCTCTTCTCTTGCGTACATTGCTTTGCCCCCAGTGCTTGCATTGAACCGCGGTGACCTTCCCATGGCTCTGGTGGCCTGGGCTCTCTGATAGTCTCCTGTCTCCTACAGCCTCAAACTGGTATTTTTGTTCTTTGTCACTTCACTACTCGCTCATTAACACTCCTGGCTAATTTTTCCCATTTCTCACCCTTCATTCAGTTTGCAATTCACGAAGACACTTTGTCTCACTTCCCGCCATGACCTCTATCCTGAAGCTCGAGGTGGACATGACAGCAAGAGGCGCACCAGCCTGCGACCAACAGTTTAACCCCTCTTCAGCCCCAGCCAGCTTTCTGCGAAAGTAAGGTGACAGATACCTGAACCCTGAGAGCAAAAGCTGGATCTGAAAAGCAGAAGATGAAGAAACGGTTGTGTCAAAATGACTGGCTGCTGCGCCTGCGGCACAGCGGGCAGATGTGCCACCAGACCTCATTTCACCACCCCTCTGAGAAAGCTCTCCGGAGCCGGCCGACAGCCTCTTCCAGGGGACACGCGGCCATGCTGCTGCGGCATGGCCAAGAGGACGCCGCTCGCAAGAGGTGGCCAGTGCTGCCCCTTCCACCAGAACGAGTCTGCCTTGCGTGGCAGGAGACACCAAATCCAGCAGGGTTGGCAGGTCGTGCCAGGACAAACGCCACAAGCACACAGGGTAACAATGAAACTCAGTTACAGCTTTATTTAATTACAGGTACAAAGTCCCCCTCAGGCAGAGCCTCCCGGTCCCATTCCCTACCTGAAGTGGAGCAGAACATGAGCGTGACCCTCGCCGGAGCTGGCTCCCAGTGAGTCAGGACTGCTCAGCAGTTAAGAAAGGATGTTTTGCCCATCTCTGGAGACCTGCAGTAGCCTGACCACTCATCCCTTTTCTCCCGCTAACAGCTAGACCCCGGCATGCAGCAGGCATTTGTCTCCTGCCAGCTGTGACCCAGCCAGATGCAGAGCGGCAGCAGAATTGGGAATTTTGCCGAGACGGTAAATAGTACCTGCACGGAGGCATTCGCTGCTCCCGCTTCTGACCTGACTCACAGCAACGTGCGTCTGCCGGCAGCCTCTCTCGGGTATTTCCTGGCCCCAGTTAACACCCAGCGCAGACACCCCGCTGCGGCCGGCAGCAGAGGGGAGCAGACCTGGTAGCGCAGGAGATCTCGGGACCTCCACCTGGCAAGCGGCGCCGCTGGCTGTTTCACAACCTCCTTGATGTTAAAGATTCACCTGTGCCAGGGCAGAACAGCGGGGACTGGGTGTTAACTGCCCTTCTGCAGAGAGGCAGAGGCGGCTGGAGGCCAGGGCTGCTGCAGTTTCATCCCTTGTACCCGGTTCATAGTGCACGTCGGTTAGCGTAAGCTTACTTGTTAATTGTTTTGCCCTTTCAGGAGGCTCAGGTAAGAAATCACTCTGCTCCTTCTTAACACACACACACACTGAGATGAGACCAAGACAGTATTTCTGACCATTTGTTTTCCCCACGGCTGCCTGGCACGCCAAGAGTTTTGGGAACAGAAAGACCTTCCGGTGGGTTCTGCGCTCCAGGCACAGCTCCGCCGAAGAGCATCGCCCGCTCCATGCCTGGAGCCTCACGCCACAGTCTTGCTTTCCCACGGCCTGCAGATGCCACACCAACTGCACCACAAGGGTCCTTTAGCAGAAGCACAACTAGAAAGCAATTCTAAACCTCACAAAGCCACAGAAATTATTTATCAATGAAGAGGGGAGACAACGGCTGTCATCTGGACCGATACACAGCACAGACAGGAGATGGTATCAGCATGTACAGTAACGTGACTTACTAAGACTGCGGAATGTTAACGAGTTTTAAGGAGGCTCTGATGCCAAGGGCATACAGAAAGGACCAAAGAAATGCCAAGTACAGACTACCAAGGAAGTGGCAGCTCAGATGGGCATGCACAAGTTAGAGAGAACAGTTAATGCCTTGTTGGATGAAATGCTAGATTCTGAGCGGGTTCAGTGGGGGCAAGTGGAGTTGTCTGAATCCAGAAGAGGGCTCCTGCCTAACAGGATACTTCCATGGTTTGAGGTGCATCCTGGAGGTCAACTCCTTCTGGGGTTCCAGCACTTCCTTCAGCATGGTTGCTGGTATGAGACCGGCTGCGGACGCTCTCCCCAGAGCCCACGCTAGAGGAGGAGTGAGTACGGGAGCGCATCAGCCTGGTCATACTAGCTGCTGGCACTGCAAGAAAGAACAAGCGAGGCACTTTTAGAAAAGGAGGAAATTCCTAGAGCAAGTATCACAGTCACTGGGTTAGCACAAAAAGAGCTATACCCTCAGGAAGAAAACTCGCTCTTTGCTGCCAGAATTAAGTCTTTGCACGTCTAAAGCAAGATGTTTAAGGCCCAATTTCAAAAGGTCCAAGGTGAGCAAATGTCAGAAGTGTAACCCATCATTTGTAAGCGCAGTCATGTGGGTGTCTGTGCAAAGCAAGGCAGCTGCTGTGCAGACGACCTTTTGAAAGTCAGTCTCGTCACTTCAGAAAACCACAGAGCTGAAGTCATGCAACAGTCAACAAAATACAAATGAAAGGTGAAAAACCACAGCATACACGTGGTACAATGGGTCAGCCTGGCCAGCAGGACATGCCAAGACAGAGCAATGCACCCGAATCATTCAACTCAGCACGCAGAGCGGGGCCGAGGAGGATGCAGAGTCGCAGGTACCTTCAGGGCTTAGGTGGCTGAGCTGCACATAAGGGACTGGAAACACCACGAGACAAGGAAAGGGACGAATACAGGAAAGAGCCAATTAGTTGCAGTGTGTGACCAGCAGCTACGCTGCTCCTGGGATCCCCAGCCTTCCACTCCCAGCTCACACACTGTGCTGAGAGCTCCCAGTATTTGTGAAAAGAGCTGTTAATGAGCATCCTGGGGACATGCCCAGCTGGCTCAAAAACCCACCAGGGCCAGATCTCTTCAATGCCTTTGGCTGGAAATTGCACCGTACCTGGAGACCCTACCCCCCCACCGTACATACCACAACTGCGCCACGCAGGTGTCGTTTTCCTACGGTGGGAAAACTGGGGCATACTCTGCAACTCCAGATACCGAACAGAAATCCATGTCTTTGCTTGAGCAGACACCATCAGATTTCTACTACAAGCCTCCTGCAAGGCACCGCCTTCCACCTGCAGTGTCGGCACAGACAGGTCCAGCTGTTGGAGTCAAAGCGCAGGCGGAACCAGAGCAGCCGCTGAGGAACAGGCCTGCCTTCCTCTAGAAATGACAAGCTGCTCATTTGCTTCTCTTGATCTCCCTGAGAGAGGTGGCCTTGCTGGCCAAGCCCAGCAGTGCCAATGCAGTCTTGCCCACCAAAGCTGGGAAAACTATTTTGGGACTAGCTACTGATTCTGGAAGTAGAAAATCACCCCCTGTCCTTCCTGAGTGCTGATTCTGGAAGTAGAAAATCACCCCCTGTCCTTCCTGAGTGCCGTGCACCCTATTTGCAAGAGATGTGACCCCAAAGTGCTGCTGCAGTCAGCAGCAGTGTCAGAAGTGTGATCTGCCATCGCCCCTGCTGACAGCACTTGCTGACTTTGCAAACACCAGGAACACAAAGAGACACGAACGCTGAAACGCTCTCAGGCTGTGAGGCTGGCACCCTCCTCTGCAGGACCGGGCTCTTCTGGCCGGCCTTGGAGAACACGATTGTCCTACTACGACCACGCCAACCACACGCAGCTCTAAGGAAAAGGACAGCTGCTACGGAGCCCTGACGCCCATGTGTTGATGAAGAACTTCTGGCCGTGTAGAGACTATTGTCACATTGCCACAGCTGCCACACTGGCTGTACTGGTGGTTAACCGGTCACGTGAACCAACCCCTCCCATAATTCCAGCTTTGGAAGTTCATCATCCACAGAAGCAAACTCCTAGCCCTGGCCCCCAGCAGGCAAGACAGAGCTGCATCAAGGTGCCTGCAGTGGAGTCGGCATTGCGTTAGTGCTCGGAGAAGCCCTTCCCCTGAAGTCCCCCAGCCTCTGGAGCACCGAGGGCAGGGGAGCTGAACAGCTGCCAGCCTGATACGCCCAGGACACGTCTTCTGCCTCCAAGCACAAGGAGGAAGCCACAGGGCAGGGCCTGCACTGGATCAAACACAGCTCCCTCCGGGCTCGCTGGGTGTCTCAGAAGTCACCCAGCTCTCTGTTCTGCCATTAGAGGGTTTCATCCTGAGGTACCACTTACCCCTGGCCAGAGTCTGAAAGAAACAGGTATGTCTGAGGAGAAAGGAAAGAGCTCTCATGTACCCATCACAACCACGGGGCTGTACTGCTAACTCCTTCCCCTCTGGAGAAGGTATGCGCAGAAGATTTCAGCAGGTTTACCACTCTTGGGAACACGCTCTTCTGGACTGGCACAAAGACAGACTTAGAAGGTTTTACCAACACCAGCAACCAAAAAGGGGTCACCGCTCCAGCTGCAGTGCAGATTAAACACAGGTCAGGGAACAACACTGGTTTGCTAAGGCTCGTTAGCACACTAGCTGATTTTCCAGCGTGGATGGATCTCCTGGGAACCACGCTAACTCACGGGTGGGGACACAGACGCCAACGGGCTCAGACGGACCAGAAAAGCTGACCTGCCTTCACAACGACCCCGCTTCAAAACACAAAATTCTGTTTGCCACTTACTGTAGCCCATTCCCTGCACAAAGTACTTGAAGGCTTCAGTCAGCTTGCCGGGCTGTGGAAACAGAAAGTGCGGCTTTAGCACGAGCAGAGCAAGAGGCTGTGTCCCACCCCAACGCCGGGGACAGTCAGGGGCGATTCTCACCTGAACCACCTGGGGCAGGCCCCCGCAGTCGGCCATCTGCAACAGGAAACAAAAGGGAGGTTGAGCCACCCTGCCCACCCTGGGAGGACAACCCTGCGCCCTGCCAGCACCACCCACCCCGCCGGGCTGCGCGGCTGCACCAGGCGCACTTCTACCATCTCGCCTCTAACGTCGGCTCCTCCTGCCACTCTTCCCAAAGCTGTTCCCTCACACTTCTACACAGCAGCTGTCTGGCACGCTGTGGAGCCATCGCTGGGATGGGAAGGACTGGTGTAAGGCTAGAAAAAGTGATGTTGCTGGCAGAGAGCAGGGTGGAGGCAGGGCACCTCTGCTAACTCTCAGCAGGTCTTCCCCGTTGGTTGCAGATACCAGTGAGTGGCCATAAAGCAGGGATTCAGGGACCCCCTGACAAATTCTTCTCTCCTAAGTCTGGCTCCACGCAGGAGAAAATACAGCCCCGAGTGACTGTCCACAAAGTTCTTAAAGCTAAATGTACGGAAGGCAAAAACTTAAGTGGAGCTGGCCTCAGCAAAAATAATCATAGAATCACAGAATGGTTTGGGTGGGAAGGGACCTTAAAAGTTCATCTGGTCCAACCCCCCTGCAAGAAGCAGGGACATCTCCAACCAGATCAGGTTGCTCAGAGCCCCGGCCAACCTGGCCTGGAATGTTTCCAGGGATGGGGCATCCACCGCCTCTCTGGGCAACCTGGGACAGAGCCTCACTGCCCTCACAGTAAAGAATTTCTTCCTAATATCTAATCTAAACCCACCCTCTTCCAGTTTGAAGCTATCACCCCTTGTCTCATCACTACATGCCTCTGTGAAATGTCCCTCTCCAGCTTACTTGTAGCCCCCTTTAGGCACTGGGAGGCCGCTCTAAGCCTGTCCTGGAGCCTCCTCTTCTCCAGGCTGAACAGCCCCAGCTCTCCCAGCCTGGCCTCACAGCAGAGCTGCTCCAGCCCTCTCAGCATCTGCGTGGCCTCCTCTGGACCCTCTCCAACAGCTCCACGGCCTTCTGATGTTGGGGGCTCCAGAGCTGGACGCAGCGCTGCAGGGGGGTCTCACCAGGGCAGAGTAGCAGGTCAGAATCACCTCCCTTGACCTGCTGCCCACGCTTCAGCCCATGCAGACTGGAATGATTCTGCAGTGGCACTCACCTTCAGAAGGGTTGTTTTGGTTGGGTCGAGACGTGAATTGCATTCAACCTAAAATAAAAGGAGGAAAGAGGGACATGGTATCACACAGAAAACTTGAAGAGTCAGATGTAAAGTGGAAGGCAGCTGTACCAGAGGCAGTGGCTGTCTTCAGAAATGGGAGCTTCTCTGGGGCCAAGAAGGACTGAGCAAGAAAGCAGAGAGCGTGCAGGAAGAGATCCATGAATGAAAGACGCAGAGAGGAAAGGTGGGTGTTCCTATCCAAGGGGACCTTGTGGTGACAGAATGTCACTGTTCTGAGAGATGGGGCTGCAGCTTCAAAGGAAACTATCCCCTGGTTTGGAGGACGCACCACGAAACCCTGGAGCACCTTCTAGGCTCTGACTGGACAGGGAGGAAAGGAGATGTCTGTGCAGTGCAGCGTGGAGGGAGACCACTCACTCTCCTGGCCAGACAAGGAGGCCACAGTCAGCCATTCTCTGTAAGGGTGCTGCAAAAAGAGAACAGGTGGGGTCCTACAGAAAAAGTAGTCCCAGCAGGGGAGATTATTATGAGCTGGGAACCTGGGCAACCAGACAGGCAAACCAAGATCCAAAAGACTCTATCCCATCCCCTAGCTGTGGCCGGGAAGCAATGAGAATCCTCAGGAATATTATCCTAGCAAAGTCAAAACTTGGAGAATGTCTCAGACTTCCCGACCAAACAGACTAATGAAAAGGCAACAGGCCATGACCAGGAAAAGCCCTGCAGCAGTTCTCCATGCATAGCTCCTAGCTCCAAGCTACTGCTTTATGAGACTCCTACACTCTTCCATGGTTTCTTAAGACTTCTTTTGTTCACACAGCCCTGGTCTCCCCATGATCTCCAGCTGAAGAGGAGAAGCAACATTCACCGCAGCCATGCTGCACTGTGCCCCATTTATAACTGTGCTGGGAGGGAAATGGGTTACAGGTGTCCGCAGAGAACAACAGGAAGGAGATGCTTCTAAGTCTTGCCTTCCCTACTACAGTGTTTTTGCAGAGCTCTGTAAGATCCACCACCACAGGAACTGGAGTCACATTGCTTATTTTTAAACCCCAGGTAGACTCAGTAGAACAGCAAGAGACCAGTAATTCGCGACTTGAACAGAACTCCAGGCAGCAGGCTGGCAGAGCTGGGGAAAGATGCAAGCTCCTGAGAGGGGTCCTCTGCATCACCTGTTGAGCAAGATACTTGGGCACAAGGACCCTTATTCAGATCACCTCAGAGCTGCCCTGCAGGGCCATTACGCCTCCCGAGCTGCAGCTCTCCCAGTAGTGGCTGCCAGGTCTCAGTAGCTGGGGGACCAGACAAGAGCTTGGGACAAAGAGCCACTTCTGTGACCAGTTCTGGGCAAGGTGAAAGCACTGCTGGGTGAGGCAGGTTTGCTGAGTGATTTGTGGGGCTAATGTCATGAGAGGAAAGAGTTCACATATACGTACCACTGCTTCCACGGCAGGTGAGTTGTCACCAACCACTAGCAAGGCAGGGCACCTGGTCAAAATCCAGAACAGAGAGACGTTACTCACAGTGCACCTAAGGGGCTTCTGAGAAGGCTGAGCTCTGTGAACCAACAGCCTCAGGAAAAGTTAAACAACGCTCAGCAAAATCCCTACCTGCCACCACGTCGTGGCACTTTGTTGCACCAAAACACGACCACTGCCGCTGTTGCATGCATGTTAAAAGATGTGCCTAGCGCTTGGAGAAACGCCACCCCAGGCTGCAAAAGGGAGCATGCTCTCTGAAATGAACGTCTGTTAGGAATTTAAGAATAACCACGTCCAACAGAGCTTAATACTTCTGAGGCTGGCTACTGCTCAGCACTGTATTTTGTTTGGATTTTAGAAAGAAATACAAAAGATGTTGGGGAATAGATTGAAAAATGTCACAATCTCAAAGCCTCTGTTGGCAAATCTGGGTCTTCATGTCCATTTTTATATGCATTGTAATTCTAGAAGAAAAATTAGCATTCAATGTGTAAAACACACAGGAGGTCACTGATCAAGTGGCTGCAAATTTACACCATTCATTTACAGATCAAGGTAAGAAAGAGGTGGCCAGAGGCCCGACTTTTGTGTGTTGACTAGATGACAAAAGCCAGACTAGAGAGAACGTGTGCTGCAGACCTCAGAGCCAGCGGAGTACCACCTCTGAGGAGACAAAGGATCTACGTGCAAGTCTACTGGCACAGAGATCCACACTTCCACAAGAAATATTTCAAGGGCCTGCAGACCCCTGTGAGTCACTTGAATGGACAGATGGTGCTCTGTGGCTTACCTGCCTGCAGAGAGCAGCACGACTGGCTCTGCCTGGAAACCAAGCAGGGAAATCCACCTCTTTCAGGTTGGCCAAGATCTAGAGGGTTTGGCTGTGGATGCCTAATGCATCCCTGGGACTGGCAGGAGCAGAGGTCCATGCAATTTCCAAGGAGCGAAGAGCAGAGCCTGGACAGCAGGCTCTAGCCCAGCCCAGGGATCCTGCCTCAGCACTGCAGTTTGCAATCTTCATGTGCTCTGTACATTGGAGATAATTTCTCCCTTTTGCTTTCTTGCTTGGAATCTGAAAAATTACTTACACTTCTCCTGCACTGATTATCACTAGCCCTCCACTGTCTGTCCCTTCTTGGCTGTACCCTGCACAGACTATCCCCTCCCAGACGAAAGAGTCACTGCCAAAGTGGGAAACCACCACGGTATTCTCTGCATTCAGAACCCACTGCCATCTCTGGGAGAACTGTGCAGCTAATTTTGTTCAGCAAGGTGGGAGAAAGCAGTGAGTAGCAACAAACAAAAATCTGCCTCCCAAATTTTTCATGCAAGATAACCAAACTAACAGCTCAGCAAGTACAGCAACTGCTGGGTGGATACACTTCTTCCTCTGACCCTGCCTTCTGGAGAATCTCAGTGTGTTTTTAATGAAAGGGCTTCCGGACACTGCTCTGCCCCATTCTAGCTGACAGGGCCTCACAGCCTGGGACTGTCTGAACAGCCTTCCCAGTGCTTGGGCTTGGGGGCTTCTTGCTGAGAAGCAGCACCAGCTTTTCTGCTAAAGGGGCTATGCAGTAAGTAACTGAGACAGCCTGACTCAGAGCAACTTACTTGAGTGTTTTTGCAGTATTTTCATTGATGCCAAGAACTGGTCTCTCAATTTCCAGGTCTCTACGACTGAAAGACAAAACAGAACAATTCTCCATCAAATCGGCAGAGGAAACTGGTTATAGCAGGAGCATAAAAAATCCAACCAGAAGTGCTGGCTCCAGGACCCAGGCACAGGTTATCACTCCCTGTGCCATGCCACGAGCAGGAGCCTCAGCAGTCACCGTCAGAAAACAGGACCCATGCTCTCACAGCAAACTTGCTGCGAGATGACCTACTGAGGTGTGAAAGGGTCCTGCATGCACGAGGGCTGAGCTCGGCTCAGGATTACGGCTGAAGAGTAGGCTGAGGATGGAGGTACATACGATGTAATATCCAACAGACTAACACATACGGCAGCAAATCTACCGAGGAGGGAAGCTACAGGAGCAATCTAGCAGCAAAAAGCTATCCTGTACCTGTTGTATGAGGTGAGGAACAGCTGAAGGTTATCTTGGTTAATGTCCTGTGCGATATGAAGCCTGTATGTTTGGATCAAATCTAGATTTGCCTGCAGTTCCTCCTGTACAAAAGCAGAAGAATTGAAAGACAGGGACATGGTCTTTTCACAAGTAAACAAACAATACTCATAAAAATACTTCAGATTAAACTGCCTCCATGCGTATCGTTCCCCTGTGAAGAGCAACACAGAGGGCAGTGGCTCCAGACTGTGTTAGTACCCAGGCTACATGAAGTGTTTCTGCGACACGACAGCTGCGTGCCGTACCTTGTTAACGTGACTACGCTTCTACAAATGGCAGTGCTGCAGCAGTACAAAGGTCCCTTGAGATGGGATAAGTTAGCTTCTGAGCCTCAGTAATGCTTACACAGATACAAATCACTCTGTTTTAGGAAGGTCTTCTGCTTATGCTTAACGCTAAAGAAGCAAAGCTTTATAGGGAAGCCCCAAAACTGAGACCAAAGGAAAATTTAAGCCCAACACCCAGTTCTATGGAGAAATTGCATTCCAGTGAGAGCTAGCGAGAGACAGAGAGAAAAGGGAATGCAAGGAAGCACTACATATAATGAAGGGGCCTGGAAGCCGGGAGAGAACAGCATGCACTCTAAGCAGGAGGAAGCTGCGCAACTCCTCCCGCGCTGATGTGTACTGCTGCAGGAGGGCTTCGGGTCTGGGACTGATCCGCTGCATGTCACACACAGCGTGCATGAGGCACAGACCCTTTCAGCTGCCCAGCAGCTGGTTGGGAGCCAGCAAATCCCAAAGAGAAGGTATTGCTGGATCCATTTTTCAGAAGGCGCTGGCTTGCCTCTGCTGAAACTGAAGGGGGAAGACAAAGAGCAGAACACAGCAGTTCAACATCTGCACACATAGAAATATCCCACTGCTCCCAGCTGACCCGTGCTCTACTCACAGCCCAAACGCTTCCTCGCTGGCTACAGACAACTACCTGCCCCTGGTTGCTGCCACACAGAGAGGAGTTCCAGCACTGGTGTGTGACACTACTTCTGAACACCTCTGGAGACCGTTAGGGCAAGCACGAGGACGTGCATGCCCCCTGCAGCGTGCAAAACCCTGCTGCGAGCTCGACACAAAGAAAGTACTATCCCTTATTTGATGGATCAGAGCTATTTCTGCGCCTGTACAGCTCCACGTACAGTTGCAAAGACAACATTAACATCTGCTGGGTACTTACATGGCCAAAATGATGTGCCAAGACAATATCCACTATGTTGGTTGTCCAGCCTGAAAACTGAAGAGTGACCATGAATGAGGAGGGAGAGTAACTCAAAAATGCAGTTTCATTACAAATTTCAAGGCAGCTCCTCGGAGTAAAGAAGATAACAAAGAAACTATTCAAATTATATGAGAAACAAATGCCTGAAGCTTGGAATGGGTGTGCAAGGCTCCAAATAAGTCTCTGAACACACAAAATATAGCGCTCCAGAAACCTGGAACTCTCAATAACTTCAAATGGCCAGAATAATGGAATAATTCAAAGATTCATTCAATCTCAGCCTGCAAGCATGAGTACTAAATCAGAGGAAAGCTGAATGCTCAACATCCACTCATCTCCAAGAAGTTTATCAGGATTTTTCATTCACATATGATCACACCCACCCCTGCTCCTATGGTGTGAGGGACTGTGTTGAATATTTGTCTCAGCATCGTTGAAACATCAAACCACCACCCGAACAATGGCTTCCCGTTATCTCGCAGAACCTGAACGCAGAACTGGTTCCGAGACATCTAGCCCTAGCCCCCGGCATGCATCGCCCGGTAATGGGAGTGCATATCGCCCGGTAGTGGATCACTGGTAATGGGCATGCATACCGCCGCTGGGTGAGGGGTGCAGCTAGGAAAAACCAGCTCTTGAAATACAAAGAAAACAACCAACATAAAAGGAGAACATTTCTTAACGGGACACACTTTCTTCAATACACTTTCTTCACTACACTTTCTTCACTACACACACACTTTCTACACACACTCTTTCTGCACTACGCTTCTTTTCTTTACTACACGACTGCACTTCACTCAACGGCTCTCTCTTTCAACGAAATACACATCCACGGAACCGCCATCGAAAGGACCAACGCCAGACGGATCGTTCCCCCATCGAGCGAACCGGACTGTCGGGACGCTGCAACTCCGTGGTGGTAGCTATTATAACCGGAATTCTTTTTCCCTCTTTCCTTTCTTTCTCTCCTTTCTCTTCCATTTGCAAACTTCTTGTCGGGTTAATAAAGTTACCTGGCACTTGACTCCGTTTTGAGTCTTAATTCTGTTCCTGAGAATATGAACAAAACCACGCTCCGGGGTGTGAGAGGTGGGTCCAGCCGCCCCCAGCCTCCCAGACTCGTCTGAGGTCGGCTGGAACGCAAGGGGGCCTTCCTCTCGTCCGAAACCGGAACGTGACATATGGTGGAGGCCATACTACACCCAGACTGAGAATACAGCAGGGACAGAAATGAGATCATACAATTTTTGACATAAACCAACAAATTCTTGTCCTCTGTCCTTTTTCTTCTTACTCTACACACTGTTTATTAAGGGCTGCGGACAGATGTGCAGGGGAAGGAGAATCTCACCTTGGATGCTGCCCAGTCAATCCAGCCCTTCGCACAGGGATCGACATTAACGAGAACGAGTCCCTCCACCAGGTCAGGGTGGCTGAGCTGTGGGGAGAGAACACGGGCGCACTCAGAAGGATGATTCGCCCCACACCTGGGTCTGCAGCAGGCACAGCAGCTGGAAAGCTTCTTGCAAAATAGAAGACAGTAAAATGAAGACTAAGTGGGGAGCTCCTTCTGCACTCACTCCTCAAGGAACAGGCAGTCTTCTCCCAGGAGAGATGTGGCAAAATTGCAAGATTTGGCAGATGGCACCGGAGTTGGTGCTGAGGCCCCACAAGCACCTGCAGCCTGAGCAGAGGGCGGGGAAGCTCTGTTGCCCCCCAGCCCGCAGACACCCTGCTCCGGTCTGGCATCCCCAGCGCCCTGCAGTTTACCTTGGGGGGTGTGTGCGGGGAGCACGGGTACAAAATACTTTGAGAACCGCCTGCAAACACAAACCCGGCAACCTAACACAAGCGGAGCTCTACGCTCACTCCAAGGCTGAAATTTTACAGCAGCTCTTCCGCTCCATTGTATAGACTAGCACTGGTTAAGCAGAAGGAAACACCTTCGTCCTCAGCAGGAAACTGCAATCCAGGTGGCATGGCAAGGCCTTTCCGGCATTTCACGGAGCTGACAATAAAGGCTTCTTTGTGTGATCTTCTCTTTAGCAAGACCAAACACTACACAAGATAAAAAATGCAAGGAACAGAGCAGACACCAGCACCTCACACTGCCCCAGGCGCAACCTTGACTAGAGAAAATGGGAACCAGAGAACTTTTTGTAGAGGGCAGCTGCGTGGTGAAGTGGCTTTAAAAAGCAACAACAGCAACTCTCTACGCTCAACAATGTGAAGCAAACTTTACTGAGAAACTCAGATTTCTGGTTTGCTTTTTCTTTAACTCTACCTCTGAAAGACTCAGGCAAATTTCTGGGCTGCTAAACTATGCTCACTGATTTCATGTGCTTACAAACACTCCACTAGAGAGAAACGTAGAAGTAAGTACCAAGATAAAGCTAGCACTCCCTTGTCAAAGGGTAAAGTGCAAAATCTACACCCTTCCAGTGAAAAGGCACATTCTTCATCAGTGTTGGTTCACATCACATCACTAAATCAATTGTTTGGTGCCACAAACACTGGAAACAACACTCAGTAATGCAGCCAGTCTTTGTGAAGACAGGAGGCTGGATATTCCTAGCAGCCAGGATGGGCTCTGCTGACTCAAAGACATCACATTACCATCTTGCCATGTCTGGCATAGCTTCAGAGTAACCTTGGCTGCTCCAGCAGGTTACTGGAGACAGCTCAGATGGTTGCAGGCAGCCCTCGCATGGCTCCCTGCAGGCCTACTGTAATTACTGCTACTTTGCCAAACCCCACAAACGGTCTGTTTGGTCAGTGGAAGACCACAGCTCATATAAGACACAGGGAAATGAAGAGATACTTACTGCACATCTGCTGAGGATATAAGCGCCAGCTCCCAGTCCAATCCCAATGAAGCTTTTCAGGCTGAAATACAGGCATTTCACAATCAGCAAGGCTAACTGAAGCTCAGAGCTGAAGCAGCCCTACAGCCGAAGCCTCTCCTGCCTCTGCTGTTCACTTATGGTTCATTTTAAAAATGATCTGGCAATGACATAGCAGCTATAAATTATCTAAAGTGGCACAGAATGTTCCCAGCACAAGAACCAGACAGGGTTACACGGGTTAGGAGATGCTCAGGCCTCTTGGGACAACTCAGTGTTGCAACCAGAGGCAGAGGCAGGAGCTGGAATGGCTGTATCCAGCGGGCTCAGCCCGTTTCCTTTCAGAGACTTACTTCAGGTGCGTCAGAACAGCAGGCAGCATTTCAGCCAGTTCATCCATACTGGGATACTGGTACCTGAAAACCAAGAGAGACTGAAATCAAAGCACCTCCAAATATAGCTTGACAGAGGTTACCTTCCAGTTCTACCCAAGGTAGGAGAGACAAGGAACACCTGACAGGAATGTGCATAGGTGATTATTTTCCAGCAACACTGTATATTGTAGCCAGCTGAGCGGATCTCACCCCTCAGAGCAAAACCAACCAAAAGCTGTGGTTTTCTGGGGACTCAGACTTCTGTGGGAGGAGGGACAGATGGAGCAAGGAACACCAGCTAGACGGCAGCGTGCTGGGCTCATGCTCAAGTCAGAAAGCTGGTACCAGCACTCACCACCAGTGAGGGCTTTACCCACGCCTCGGTAACAGGAGAGTTCCCTGAACGTCCCTTGGGAAGATTCCTAATTTCCCCAATTCTTCTGCTCCTGAATGCTGCCTCCCACTACACTCAGCCTGGCAGTCCCAGCTGGCTTAAACTGGGTGCTGCCTCCGTCCAGACCACATCTGGAACAACAAGGGTCTCTGCGGGGCTCCTACCCAGATGGGAATGGGGGGGCTCCTTCCTGCTGGCCTGGTGCATCCACGTGGCACACGGCAAAATGCTGAGTGATCTCTTGCATGTCTTCAAAGTTAAAGAACGCGTTAAAACAGGATTTGTCTACAACAACAACAAAAAAGAAATGAGATGTTTGCTGAAGTTTTATTGCGATCCACTCTCCAAACACCATGGCATGCACCTGCCTGAGCCCACCCCCCCTGCTGAGCCTGCGGGGCAGTGGACGGTGGGTGATGCATGCTGCTGTGCCCCCCTGACTGCAACGCAGCAGCGAGTCCCAGCAAAGTAACTGCCATGACTGGAGGGCAGGCAGACAAATGACACCCCAGCATGCACGCCCACGAAAACAGGGCCTGCCAGCGCTGAGGAGCACCTGTGTGAACAGCACAGTGGGAAGACACGTGGAAGGAGCAACTGATCCCGTACAAATTTTTACACTACTTCTGCAGCCTTGCAGAAGAGACTTGGTCACCTGTCCAGCACCCAGGGAACAGATGCCTTGTGGCAGCTCTATCACTCCACCACAGCAGTGCAACAAGTCAGGCAGAGCACTACCGTGTGGTGGGGGGACCCATTTCCACCCTTCCACCTTGGCCCTACCTTTCAAGGGCTGTTGCAATGGACATGGGCATGCCACGTGCTCTCTCTCCTGCAAACCTTTAACTTTTTAACCTGGAATGACCTGTACCATCTCAGCTCCAGGCCAGTCCCACTGGTCCCCATACTCAAAAGCAAATACCACGAACAACCACTTTTTCAAGGTCCTGGCAATGGAAGGGCTTACGGTTGAGGCCAATGTCGTGGTACGTGAGGATGACAGGTCTGTTCCCCTTGGGTGTGCCCCGCATGGTGACATGGACCATTCCGAAAGCTGTCTCAATGTCATGTTCCTGCAGAGAGACAAGAAGGAGCCTCAGCGTTATGTCTGCTGCCCGTGCCACAGGGAACCCTCACTGAGAGCCGGCAAGAGCCTTATCCACACTTTAGCACTGCTCTCCTATCCACAGCTGGTGGCTCGGTACAGCTCTTCCCAATCTGCAGACCTGCCAGATCTCTCTCTCCAAGCACTGCCAAAAGCAGGTTGCTTTTGTACAGACGTGTGAAGACTCCGGGGCTCTGCCTTCGTGCGACCAAGGTCTCATTTCAATGGCCTTTAGTGACGCTGCTGCATCACAGCAGAAGCTGGGTGTCATGTGTCCATCTGTCTCTAGGGGCTCCTGGCATCAGGAATGCAGCTCCATTCCCACAGCCAAACCCTTGCTCCCCAGTTGGCATCCCTCTCCCTCCAACCCACCAGTCCACAGGCCTCTTTTTCAGTGGGCCTCCAGCCCACACCCCTGGGAACGTCCTGTCCGTAGGCAAGCTGATGTGAGAGGACACAGTGATGTCCGCCAGGCTGGCAGCAGCCCCAGCCCCTGGGGACCATTCACCAGAGCTTTTTGGAAACAGCGTTACAACACAGAGCAGGCCGATGGACGGGACACCAAAGAGGCCCAACTCCGCAGATCCAATCACTGGCTGCCTCGGAGGCTGTACCCATCCACAGGGCAGCAGCTTTCTTCTTCAACAGCACTAGAAATGAAAGATACAGGTCCACACGTACCTGCTCTCCTGGGCTGCCTGTTCACTGCAGACCCACCTTGGCCATTTGGCCAAGAATCCAGCAGATCTTGACCACACTGCTGCACTGATGTTCACCACAGCTCGGCCCACAAGCCCTCACCTGTCACCCCAGGGAAGGCTGAGGACTGTGCCTTAACCAAACACTTTTTTCTTTGCTACCGGGTTTGGTAACGCTAAAATACCCTCAGGCTCCTCCAGCAGCTGGCACAGATACAGGAGGTTATGCTGGTTTCCAGCTGGGTGGAGCAGTTTCATGACCTGTTTCATTATTTGCTAGCAAAACTATGTGCCTTTTCCCAAGCAAAATATTGAGGGCTTTTTGCACTGTGCCTCGCATAAGAGAGCAAGAGGACCACGAGGCCTCTGCGTGGCCCTCCAATACCTGTCCAGCACAGAAACAGAAGCCACAACCTCACAATGACAAACACAGAAGTGCCTACAAAGTTGTCTGAGTTTAACTGAAATATTTGCAAATGCATCTAGACAAACACTGATCTGGGATAAATATGGATTTTGGAAAAGCTGTGGAGACGGCGGTATGGCTGGGTACGCAATGTCATCTGAAAGTTCCTTCTCTCATCTACAGAAATCAAAGGAGAGATATGCTCTGACTTACAGACACTGTAAAAAGCATCTATTATTTTCTTGATGTTAAAAAATCATCTGCTTGGGGAATAGCCTCATGGGTCAGCCTGATGAGAAGACATTACAAACTCAAAAATATTTTGCACTAGTTTACACAAAGTATGTGATTTTTTTTTCCAATCAGTAATTTCCCATACCCTGAAAGTGATCAGACCCAATGCAGAACAGGTAAGAGTACTCTGCTTGGGGCACATCTGAAATTCATCTCGCCTTCTTTTCTAGGCACGCCTGAGGGCTGGCTGTGGACCAGACAGATTTAGTTCTTGCAGTGAAAGATCCTCCTTCCCCTAGCTGTACTTCTCCTTGGGGGCCTCAAAGCCTCTCCCCTTCCTCCAGAAGCACGGCAACACGAGCAAGCTGCCACAGCCAAATCACCCAAGGTAGCTTCACGCCTTCTCCAGCTTGGCTTTGAAAGAGAAAAAGACACCGCTGACACCGCCCTCATCCTCAGAAAGCACTTGGATTTTACGTGCACGCAGCTGTCGCATTGTGGATGTGGAGAAGCTGGAGCAGCTACAAAGCAGCAGCAGTAGGTGCAGGCAAGAGCATAAGGCAGGTGATGTTCTCCAGCCTGATGCTCACCTGGCTCCCTCAGGAGCCCACCTTAGGAGGGGGCTGTGGGCCAAGGCATCCTGCGCAGGTAGAAAACGACCAGTCCCTGCGTGCAGAGTGAGCCTGGGCCCACGCAGCAGGACTGCCAGCCCCTGCGGCAAGCGTGCACAGGGAAGCCCAGGGCATGGTCTCTGTCTCCTGAGCCTCTGGAAACCGCCAGGCTCTGCCTCCTGCCTATCTTCTCGGCGCTCTGGACCGCTCTGCTAAGCTGGGCAAAGTCCTGCTTTGTACTCCAGTGGGACACGTTATGCAGCCACAGCAGTGGTCCTCATTTTAGTGTTCTCCGAGTTCACAGCTGTTAACGAGCCCATTAACAGAACTGGTAGTTTTTGGGCAAGGTGGAGGGTGGCGACTGCAGTGTACGCGGCTGAAACGGCAAAGCACAGCAAACTCCTGGCAGAGTCCAGCGAGCGCCAAAGCAGCCAGAGCCTGAAACCCGTGGCCGTGCTCCCCTACACATCCCAGCTAACCAAGTGGCGGGCTGCCATGGAAAGCGTGTCTCTCTGCCAGCCCTGGCAGTTGTTGCTCTCTTTTATAAGCAGCTTTAACTCACTGACCTGGCAGGAAACTATCCAGCTGCCTTTTATGTTTTTTTAATTGCACTTCGTTAGAATTCTGCCAGGTCAATGAGTTAAGAAGCTCAGAGGTCTGGCAAATGCTGGTTCTGGATGCCTGACAGGGATGCATTGGGTGGCAGAAGAAATAACCCTGCCCTGAGCAGGAGGCTGGTTAAACCGACTCCCGTCTCATGAAACTGCACCTCCAGAGGAGCAGGGAGGGTTTTACAGGCAGCGGCAAAAGGTCAACTATCAAACAGAAACACAAAACCCAAACTGAGCCAACAGTGAGAAAAGCACAGAAATCAACAAAAGAGCTGATGAGAAAGATGTCAGCAACACAGTGTCTTTTCTGGAATTACATTCAACCTTACTGCTAAGGTGGTATGTGCTTCCACTAGCTAGAATACCGGACAAGGTACTGGAAACAGAAACACCTCCCTCTCTTCAGAGCTTTTGTTCAAGCACCTCGATGTACTTTATATTGCACCACCCTGCCTTTTGAGTTGAGCTTGGGCCTTAGCTCCCTAGCAGGGAAGGAAGAGTTTCCTAAAAATCAATCCTTGCTCCCCCATTTCCTTTGACTCCTCAGGAACAGGAAATGAGATAGTTTGCAAGAAAAGGTTTTTCATGTCACCGCCGGGCACCAGCTCAATGTGAAGGGCACTCACCTTGCCTTCAATCACACTAACGATTCAAATGCAGGGAATGTCCACTGAAGATGGAAGCGACTTGAGAAATTCCATCTTTAACAAATCTCAGTGAACAGCACTTCAAAAAATTTAAGATGCTAAATCTGCAAACTTCTTACTCTGCCCTGTACAGTGACAAAGCCTTAGACTGGGAGAGCTTAAAGCTTTATCCTTATTTTTCTTGCTCATTCCCAGGCGGAAATCCTTCTCCTGGGAAACAGCTTCCCTCCTCTGCTTCCTCTAGTTAAAGCTTTTTACTTTTTAAAAGCTTTTTCCAAGCTCTACAAAGCGAGTAGCAGGCACTACATTTGAGACAAGGGTTTCTACATTCACTTTTTTAGCTATACATTGCAACATCGTGCTGATCTCCTTTTCAGGATTACCTGGAGAGACAAGACTGAGCTTTACCCCTAGCTTCTCTGCAGGTACTTCTATATCCATTTTCCCAGTGAACTTTATTTTCTCTGAAACTTTGCCCTGTAGCTTTAGGGCTTTTATCTTGACCTATGATTGGAAAAGACAAAAACACTTGCAGATGTCACACAATTACAGCACACAACTTCCCTGTCACCTGCTTTTCTCCAAAACAGCTCTCCCACATAACAAAGCCAAAGGACAGCACGAGGCAGATCCTTAATACAGAACTTACGTATCATGCGTTAGACAGCAATAACAGTCTCTACACCTGTAAGATACAACTGCTATCTTGAAATGGTCCAAAAAAGTTATTATTTCATTATATCATTACCAGTTTATAACTCTTCCAAACATGGAGTGGAATAACCCAGTGACAACGGGTATCGGAGTATTCAGTGAGAGAACAGCAGCCTTGCAGGCTGCACCCTCTGCCCTTGCCAAACATGCTTTCTCCCCATCCTTCTTGTAGGTGTGCCTTCCCTGGCAGCCATCCCGCGACACGTCCCGCCCGCGTTGCGCTGCCTCCAGAACCGCTGCCCGCCCACAACGCCGCATGTTCTCTGCTGGTATTCGCCCATTGCTCACGTAGAAATGCAGCGTTGGAAAGCATCAGACACTTGTCATCCTTCCCTCCCAGACACTGGCATGCTGGGTTTCTGGTCTCTGTTCAGGTCAGCTTTGACACGCTGCAGCAGTGCAGCCTGAATGGAGATTCAAGGACTGTCACCTTGCAGCTGTCTAACTCCAGCTATGGTCTAAATCTGGTCCAGGGAACCAGTACTAGGAGAAGGCGGGTGGAAGAGCTGTGGTCAGGACACAGCCAGATTTGTACGTGCAGTCTGCAAAATAAGGGGGATGAATGCGAGAGAAGACGCTGATCTGCAGTTGTGTTTTGAAAAGCTTGACAAAACTTAACTTTCAACTGGGGACTGGAAACTTCATCAGAGGTTTCTCTGAAGAGATTTTATCTTCTGCCCTTATGCATACAGGATGTAAAAAATAATCAGCAGCTGCAGACAACCTCTGTAAATGGGAACTCAACAGCAGAGGCAGCCTCGCTCGTGGCAGCCTGCTCTCGCCGGCCAAAGGCGCAAAGCCGGATGCACACATGCCAAACAGCGGCATGCTGCTGGGGAGACAGAGCAGAGACGCGAGTCCTGTGGAATCAGCTACTATTGATCCACTCCAATGAGCTGGGAACCACCGCCAGCAGTCCCCTCGGGGCACGGATGAGAACAGCAGTGATGAAGAAGGATCAGGAGGTATGGACTCCAGCTGCAGCTGGTCAGACCAAAGGTCCAGCCAGCCTCCTAGTCTGACTTTAAGAGCATGTGCTTGTGGAAAAATAAAATAGAGGAAGCCTGAAGTGATACTTCTCAAGCACTTGCATTTTGTAACAGTTTCCCTTAATTTTCCCAGCCTCCAACAATCTGTAGGTCACGAGACTTCCTGAACTGGAGGTGTGGTCGTCACCTTGACTTTCTCTTCTGAGAATTGGGCAGTCACCCCCTGCTACCTATGCCTTTGGCATCTGCCTCATCCTGTGACCAGAAAAGCCAAAGCTTAAAAACACGCAGGGTGAAGAACCACGTCGTTCCCCACCTTGTATCTGCTGCTTTCGCATGCAATCCCCTAGTCCTTGGTTTAGAAGATGGAGAACAACTGATCCCATTTCCACAACCACAGTGCTGACGACCTAACAGCTTGTTGCAATCCCCCCTCACATGGCCCTTTCTGGGCTGATGTGCTCTGGACCACCTGGCCAAATCCTGGTCCAGCAGCATTTTCTGACCATACTGCTGTTCTCCAAACCTGCCCCGTCGTGCTCCGTCCTTTCTGAGACAAAGGGGCTGGCAACACGTCAAACACACGTGGGCGTGCTGTGGATTTACATGGTAGCACAATGAGGTTGCTTTGTTCTCTGTTCCTGATAAACTAGAATTGATTTGCTTTGCTGAAAGCCATAAGCCCAGAGCTGACATTTTCACTCAGCTCTCGCAATGCTGAGGCTTTATGCCTCTGGGTTATCACCAGCTCTGAGCTCGCCCTTTTATATTCCGCTGTAGGATGGTTTACTCAATGTGCATCACACTTTATGTTTACCCAAAGGCAGATAAAATTTGCCATTGCACCTTCCATCACTTTTCCCAGATCATTTAAAAGTAGATTTAAGCAGCACAGGTCCCAGTACAGATCTCCAAGGTGCTCCTCTAACGATCTCAAACAACTGTGAAAACAATTGCTGAGGGTTTTTTTTTCTTTTCATCATCAGTATTTCGTCCTTGAAAGGACCTCTCCTCTGACTGCACGGCCACCTACGTCCCTTCAGACACACCTTAGGACCCCTTTTGGTAAGGGGTCTTGCCTCTCGGAAATCCAGGTAGGCTGCATCAACTCAACCGCCTTTGTTTGAATGGTTACTGAACTGACTTCTTCAAAGAACTCTAACAGCTCCGCAGAGCAGGACGTCTTCCCTTTGCGAAAGCCACGCTGACCCTTTCCCAATATTTGTCTGTGTAGTTCATCCACTATGCTCTTTGCTGGTTTTATCAGTCTGTCTGGTACAGCAGGTCAGTGAATTCCCAGGATTCCTCCGGGATCTGTTTTTAAATTGTGCTACGGGTGAAGCACTGCTGTCCTTGGGCATCACAGCAGCTTCAACAGAGGAGCATAACCTCTCACTTAACTCAACTATTTAATCCTTAAACCCATTTAAAATTCCTGCATTGATATATCCAGTCAAGTTGCTACAAGAGCCTGTATTTTAGCTTTTTCACAGCCCCTGCGAGAGGCACTGCAGTTTAAGGCAGGGTCTCTGCTGACTCCCCACAAAGAGCATTCCAGCACAGTAACTTGTGTGAGCTGCTCCATGACAAGCTTGCGTGCAGAAAAAAATAAATTTCATTTTTCTGCTATGGCTAGATCATCCCTGAGTCCTCCTCTCAGAGCCTGAGCAGCCTTAGCACTCTCCAAACGCTCTCCCATGGTTCCATTTCTAATAGGTTTGAAACAGGACTATTCTTTTTTTCCCCCTTTGCAAGTCATCTCTCAAAATCTTCTTTTGCTTGCTTTGGTCTGTTCATATATCAAATCTGCTAGAGCCTATAACCTTTTCCATTTTCTCCAGCTTTTTGAAAAAAGCTTTTTTTTTTGTTTTCAATAGCCTCCATGCCCTTCTGTTTAGTCACGCAGGCTTCCCCGCACCATTTCTCATGTCTGCTGTGATAGATGGTGGGCATTTGCTCTCTGTTTAACTTATTTTCAATAAGCTTCTCCATTTCCGTGCAGTTCTTGTTTTGAACTTTGAGTGCAAAACGAGTGAAGTTTTCTATGGTCTGTTTTTTTTTTTCTTTTTCCCAAGGATGTTGATCTGGAGCGTATTACGGTTCCCGCCACAGAGCAGCTCTGCGAAGACAGTTTTGAACACGTTTCTCCGCCCTTCTCAGAATCACGTCAATGACGGCGTCTCCTCCCTGGGGCTCCCTCCTCCTCCTGCTCTGTAGAAGTCTGTGGCTAAAATAGAGTATTGGTGCCATGTCCCACAGCCACATCTGTCACTGACACAGGGCACCCGAAGCTTTCTACCCTTCTCCTGTCTCCTAGCCTCATAGCTTCTCTGATCACCATCTTTGGCACTTACACAACTACAGACAAGACATGTTTCTTATTTAGGCCTGGGATTTCAGTTTAAGGGGAATCTAAATTATTTACCGACATAAGTTAGAGCCAAATCAGATCAACAAGCTTCCTTTAGCATGCACCTGCATCCTCTGCCACCACCCGCATCTCCCCTCTCCTTCCAGTTCGCTGTATCCAGGCATCAGTGCTCCACTGTCAGCGTCCACCAAAAGGGACCTCAGCTCTCTTCCGTGACCTCAGACAAGACTACAATAACCACTGGCAGAACCAAAACAAAATGGAGATTTTGGGTGTAACTTCTTGTTACAGCCTGACTGACTTGATGATGAAGTGCTTCTCTCGTGCCTCTGCCCGCCCCAGCGCAGGGCTGGGTTCGCAGTCCCACTGCACGGGGAAACCAAAGCAGCTGACCCTGCAGCGGCAGGACCCGCCGTCCGGACGGAAGATAAGCACTGCGAGGGCGCGCGGCGGCAGAGGCACTGACTTGCTGTAGCTATCCTGGTAAGACATGCTCTCAGGCAGGGGCTGGGCAGAAGAACAGATTGTAGCCAGGGAAAGGCCACCAGTGCTACCGACCATCTCTGAAAGCCCTGTGCTTTTACCTACATGCCTCATGGTCCCAGCTCCTGAGAATCTCTGCCTTCAGTCAGAGCCCTGCACTTCAGATAATGACGTGTGTGAACCATAAAGGCTCAGACACTGGAAGGCGGTAAGACACAACCCAGTAGCAGCTTTAAAACATTTGAGACTAAACTCAACGTGATCTGGTTGGAGATGTCCCTGCTCCTTGCAGGGGGTTGGACCAGATGACCTTTGAAGGTCCCTTCCAACCCAAACCATTCTGTGATTCTATGGAACACAAGCAGGAACTGCTGGGAGGTTTTCCTTGCTGGGGATTTGCAAAAGCTCAGACTAGACTGGGACATTATCCTATTTGGCCTCAACATCTTTGAATGGTTCTTAAACCAAGGAGGAAAACACGCACGCATCTGTGATTGCCAAAGTCTGAATTTGCTGGGGGACTGATTATGGGAAGAAGTGGGTGCATGCCCAGGTAGCAACAGGTTCAAATGGGGGAACCATCTCTGACTGCCACCCTCTGTTTTTGGCCAGAAAAGGAAGCAATGATGGTGCCACTAACAAATGCCACAGAAAATTTCCGATATTAAGAGAAAATATTCCAGAGGGAATGAGGCATCCAACAACAGTCCAGAGGTGTGAATGCCTCGAGCCCCAGAGACTCCCAGGCAGCAAAGAGAGGTACCTGGGTGCCGTACTGCGGTGTCCGAATTCCAGCCACGCTCCCTCAGCTCCAGGTCAGAGTGTGATCCAGAACTTAAGTTTTAAAAATTATTAAAGTCTGAAGTAAACTATTTATTTCACAGTGGGAATGATTAATGATGAGAATTAATATTACCAGTGCTTTTCACACCAAATTTATTAAGGTTCTTTTTTGTCATTAACAGAGTAGTTTTACTCCCAATGTAAAGCTGCTTAAACTTCAAGATTTCCCTGGAAAAACCGAGAACTAATTTAATTTGGAACCAACAATAAAGAACACATCTCTGAAATCCCTTCAATTTACTTAAAAAAAAAAATCAAATCCGGCAGAACACAGAGCAGAAAGGTGTGTGCTGCTCACATTCTGCTCCAGCTTGTTGAACGTCTGTAGTAGCAGAGGGCTAGAAACACCCCAAAAAACCATTCAGCTTAAGGACACTCGAGTCCTGGTTCACCTGAGGCAAAGAAAACTGCCACTGCTGCTTTGCTGTGCGGTGGAGAAGATGCAGATTACTCAGGTTTTCCCCTTTTTCAGTGATATTATAGCTACAGTTATTATTTACTTTATGTCACTTTTGGCAGTCTTGGCAAAGAGGGAAAACAATTGCAGCATGCTCCTTGAGCAACCTATCAACCCTGGAGAGATCAAAGGCGAGATTCCGTTGTCTTGCTCTTTGCGACCGCTGCCCTCAAATTTCCACACATTACTAGAACACCACCAATATGCCTATAAACTAAGAAAAAAAATATTGTAGGACTGTAAAACATCACCATCTGGTAACACTTACCATTACGGTACCACAGACCTTAAAGCAGTTGGTAGGTAACTACTTCCCTCACTCCCTCTGTGCAAAATTAAGATTTGCACAGATTTTAAATCAGATTTAAAGCAACATCTTGACTAAATGATCCACTTCCATACAGAGCAGAAATTTATGAACAGAAAACACAATATGATCTATGCAAGTAGGTAATGGTTTCTAGTACTTTGTGCAATTGGATTACACCTTAAATTAGAGAAATGCTAGGTGAGAATCAAGCTCAGCAGAAGCATGAGGTGTGTATCCAGCTACAGACACAAAAGCACCAGCAGCGAAAGGCGCTGCGGGGCCATCCCCAGCCTGCCGCTGTGTACACAAACACGTGTTTGCGCGTCCTGTTCCACAGACCTAGTGCGCATCGGTAACCCTCCCCAGCGCTCTGTGTCAGCCAGAGAAACGGCAGGTCACCTCCAAAACGCAGATCCTGCTAGAGAACGGGTACCAGCTCTGCAGCCAAGTGAACCGAAGTCAAGCGACCTGCAAGAGGCCTACAGCTGACAGGCTGGGTCTGGGCTGCCAAATTAGAGACCACAAACTCCTACAACCACACAATATCGAGACCAATAAGTAATTAACAACACCACCTACATCTCGGCGATGAAGCAAGATGTACTTCATCTCCTGCCCTGCCCATGCGTTACAAGAAGCAGTTAAAGCCACAACTTTCTGGCACTGCAGTCAAGTCTCCAGTGTCATGAGCAGGGCACCCAGCACTAACTCAGGAATACGTGGTGCTTCTTGCTCTGAGGGTAAACCTTCCCTTCCCCGGCTAATGCAGGAAACTGGAGATCTACAAAAGCTCAGGGTGAATTCAAACACTCGCAGACCAGCTCTGATCTGCACAAGGCTGGGAGCGGCTGGTTTTCCCAGCACTCTGCACCACTATTTTCAGTCAGGAGAGAATCAGGTTGCAGCCTTCCCCACGGGCTGCAAAGAGAACAGAACAGATCCCTCCGGAGCTCTTCCATCCCCTGGACGCTGCGCTCAAGGTGCCACAACCTGCAGACACACAGCCTCTCCACACCTGAATCCTACACATGGAGTGTGCTAATACACAGGCAAGTCTGAAAACATTTTGTGTGACTGCTAGACCCCAGATCACCTTAACCCCTAAGGGCCCGGGAAGGTAGGTGAGGGGCCACGATTCCAGCCAAGGACAGTCCACCTGCTGACATGATGTGCAGAACTACATTTTGGCGTCTTGCTGAAGACCACGAACATCTTAAAATCTCCTGAAGAAGAGAAAGCAGGGCGACGTTCTGTGTCTCCAAACCTTCAATGTCACTGGGAACTAGAACTGAGTAACTGAACTGAATTATAACCAGTATTGCAATTACTCATTAGCTGCTCAGAGATTAACACCATTAACGGGTGCTGTGTAACCGATGGAAACAGATCAGTCACTGTTAGCAGAAAGGCACCATTCATTTTTCTGAGGGCAGGAAGAAGCAAATCCCTTTCTCAACCTGAAGCGCATGCATTTGCCTTGCTGTAGGAACTCACTGACGAGAACAAGAAAAGCACAGGAACTTCAAATACCTCAGCTGCATCATCAGTCTCTTTAGCACACTGTTGTCACAAGCATACAGAAAGCAAAAGTAAGGTTTAAGTAAACCCCATGGGCAGATTGTGCTCATACGTTTAAAAATAAAAAACCCATGTTTCAGTCCAAGCCCAGCTAGCAAAAACCTCCAGAACTCAACACTGCAGTTCTATAGGAAACAGAGTTATTAGATGGAAAGCCAACGATGGGAGGAACCAGAGGAAGAGTTTCCCAAGGAATAAGAACAATGAAAAAAAATTCCAAAATAAAATTATATGTAAATAATTCTTAGCTTCACGGTATTTGTTGCTGTGATGTCAGCAGAAGTCAAAACCAGTACTTTAGTGGTGACACGAGTTTTAATAAGACTAGAGACAGCTCCTAATTTAGTAGGCATTAAAACAACTTGCTTTCAAGGTCAAAACATCTGTGTTGTCATTAAATGCACTCTAGCACTTTGAACAAAAGAAAAAAGAACTCATTGTACAAATCAGAAGAACAATGGTCCTCAGTGGCCTAGACAAAACGTTTCAATGCTGGTGAGAACAGCTCCCCTGTTATTCTTACAGAGAAAGCAAACCCTTCCTCCAAGCACTAACATTTCATGTTATTACTTTACAATCAACAGAAGATGCTTTAAAACATCTTGTATTCAACACCACTGTGTAGCAATCACAAGCTGGCTTTAATGATTAAAAAATGAGCACAGTTTCGATTCAACTTCTATGACATCAGCAAATGCACATGACGGGGTATTTCAATAACCTCTCAACAGCAGAATACCAGCTCCTACTGCGCAGCAAGCAAAAAGAAAGCAAAGAGACTGGACAAGGATAAGCAAACTTTAAAAAAATGCAGATTAAAAAGCTTCAAACAAAGGTACTTGTGGAAGAAGTTCTCCAAGATCGAACCACTAAAAATACTGGCTTATTGAAAAGTTACACTTTCAGTAGAAAAAAAGTGGCAAAAATTTCCGCATTGAGATCTGTCGTTAACTCTTCAAACATTTTGCTGTGTTCTACTCTGGACACAGGCAACACCGAGTAACTCTACATTTTCAATTCATTCCAGCAATGCATAGCAAGCTGTCGTACAGGGAAAGTTTAATTTCTTTCCTCCATGGGCTTACACATGTCTTGTCTTTTCTGTTTCAGCTGAAGGCTGTATGTCCTGGACTTACTTATTGCCACCTCCTCCATACCTTGTGGGCTTTCTGCAAATACTCTGCCAAATCCCAGACCCATCTCCACGCCCCAGGTCCTCTTTCCGCAATGTGTGCTGGAGAGCAAAACACTTCTCTCCCTTCACGTGGGTGGGAGGCAGCAGAGGGGAAGCACCAGCTAGAGATCAGATCAAATGCTAGCTTACGTCGACTGAAACACAATGCAGATTTATTTGGATAGTTTTACCAATACATCAGCATATTCGTTCGTCGGTATTTAAAGCAAATCACTTGGAAAATGGGGAGAGATTTAGGCTATCACAGAACACCTACTTCTCAAAGCAGCTGAAGAGGGTCTGCAGATAATAATAAAAGCACAAGCAGAGCTCTACGAACTGTGTAGGTCACCACACCATCTGCCCATCAGCAGCCCGGACCATTTAATCCACCATCTGCCTGCAAACATCAGAAGAAGCCAAGCCCAGATTTCATTAGGGTTCATATAGCTTTCAAGTAAAATGTAGGTCTCAGATTTAGGTTAATACAGTTTATTTTTGAGAACAACCTAGATTCATACTGATAAAGACCCCTAAGCCACCATGCCAGCTCTCCCTTTTATCTCCATTGCAAACGGTTATCAGATTATGGGGGGGTTGTTTCAAACGATGGCCAGGCAATCTGCTATTCGTCAGGGTTAATTGCGGTTGCTCGCAGATGAACAGTTTAAGAAAACCAGGGTGCCTGTATCTGAACATCAGCTGTATCAGAAAAGCTAAAAGCTTCCTCATACCACATTAACCCCGAGCAACAAATTTCAGAAGAAAGAGGGTGCCTGCTCGGTTGACTTTGCCCAGATCTGATTCTGGCAAGTTACTCAAAGCTAAAACCAAACACACTTGGAAATTAATAGAAATTTACAACAGCATCACCCATTTTCCCCAAAGGAAGGAAAGGCCTCGCAAACATTAAATACGCACATTACCTGGAACAGAAACACAGGCCAAAGCCTTACAGCGTGCCTAACTCGTGTGCCTAGCACAACACAACTCGGAGTCAGCGACAGCGCTAACGACATGCTCGTGAGCTAGGATTCAACGCAACACTTCTCCCAGTCATGAGCATGGATCAACCGCAGAAAATATTTTGAAACTCCAGCTTCCAGCCAGAAGGAGTTGTAGGGGCACCACAGGATGAAGAAGCGCTGAGGCCAGCTCTGTGACTGCTCCGGCTGTGACCAAGGCAAAGCTCTGCAGGGGCAGCCAGCAGTCCTGGAAGGAGCTGGGATGGACTCACAACAAATCACCTCGTGGTCAAGGGCACAGGATAACACGGGCTGGGAACAAGACAGGACTGACTCCAGTACATCAATGTCTCGTACTGGGAGCTCAAACTGGACCTGCACTGTCCACAGCGCCGCCAGCAGTGCTAACAGAGGGCACCCCTTCCTTCGCCTGGCTGGCTGCAGCCGAGCGAGCGCGGCCCAGGATGTGGTTAGCCCCACGCAAAGCCACAGCTTTATCTCCTTTTAAAACAGCTTTTTTTTTTGTTACTATTAGAAAAATAACGCAAGTCCTGCAACACTGAAGCCACACTCTCATACTGCCAGCACTACACTGCATAAGAGAACATAATTCATCCCACAAGCCCCCTAAATTTTGTCTTAAAACCCACCAGGTCACTTGCAGATGTTGTCGCTCTAGCAAGCTGATCGAGAACGTCACTCCACTGCAACTGGAAACCATCTTCCAGTTACCAGCCTTCAGGAATTTGTGGCCAGTTTGTGCCTGTTCTTGTAAAACCAAGATCCTTCCCAAGGCTATTGCTCCCTGTGAAATTCTGGACAAATTAACCCTCAGCCTAAGTGCTTTTAAGTGTCTCTTTACACAACAGGATCTCCTTTCCTCTGAAAGCCCTAGCAAACTTCTTCACTTTGAATTCTCCCTTCTCAAACACTGGTAAGTGAAGACACACCAATTTCACAGAGGCCTGAATGTGGCAGCAGGATGTGCTTTGCAAATTAAAAAGCAGCAGTAATTTTTCACAAAATAACAGAAGAGCTCAACTTCCAAGTTTAAGTACTGTTCCTGGTATTAGCAACCGAGGCAGAAAATCCAAGGCCCCACACACCATCTATCCTCTCCGACAGATTTCAAACAGAGACTTAATCCAGCCCTTGGGGGTGCTTTCTGGGCAGGACGGGGGCCAAGCCAGGCATGCCCTGAAACCACACCTTGTAGGGAGAGATGCTGGAGGAAGGTGAGGCTGGGACAACACTTATAGTCACAAGAGACACCGTGTTAACTTGCTAAAAAAAATATTCTAAATGAATTACCAAGAGGGCTCCTGGAAGGAACATCTTGTCTCCTGCCCAACTGTTGCCATGGCCACCAGCTCACTGCTGATCTAAATCAAAGCACAGAGAAGCAACAAGCATGTCCTTCCCCGGCCCAGCACTCCCGAGAGCCCCTCTCCCTGGCTGCGGGGCTGCTTCGCAGCTCTTCCTGCAGCTCAGCGCCGAGGCGAACAGGGAGCCGAGACAATGGCAGCGGGACACGACGAGCGCGCACAAGTCGGTGGTTGCAATACCGTGTTTCTCTGGGGCTCGTGCAGCTTCAGGCTCAGGGTGTTCTTTAGAGAAGGGTGCAAAGAGGCTTTGCCCGTAGAGGGAAAGCGCAGAGCGAACAGGCAGCAGTGACGCACAGCTCTGTGACAAGGACTCCTTCCTAACTGCCCGCTCCATGCCAGTTCCGAAGACCACACCTGCTCACAGACAGGCAGGGCACGGGCAAACCCAGAGCTCCCTTGGGTCATTAAGGAATTTGCAGTGAAGGCTAATGCACTCAGATGCTCAGGCACCATATTTATATTCTTTCCAGTCATGGCAGACAGGCCCCAAGAGGCAGTGCTTGCATTCCCTAGTGCTCTGACAGAAAAGCATTGCGTGTATTTTTCCCTGTTCCCCATCCAACACAGCAGTACGCTGTACCTCTGGCAGAGACGGAGAAATACAGAAAGACAGAGACAAGATGGTACGGGGAAGTGTTTTAAACACATTATCTACCTTTATTAAAACAGAAAAATAATTGTCTAACACTGTTTCTGCTTCTAAGACTAGACACTAAAGTTACTACATGCTAAGATTACTAGTTTTTATACTTACAGGCTTTAAGATAACACTAAAACTCACAATGAATCAAGCTGACGCAGTACAGTGACACGTGCCTACCCAGACGGGCTGTACTTTCAAGTGCCTGTTATCAAGAGATGGAAAAAATACAAACTATCTTCTTAGGACTGTATTTATTACACTCCTGTTCTCAACAGGCTTGCAGAAGGTTTTCTGCAATCATCTCCATCAACAGACTTTTATCACAAGCTATGAGGTGACGTTGACAGCTCTACCCCCTAGCCGCACCACTGGTGTCATACAGCAGGAGAGCCCGTCCTGCGCTAAGCAGAACACAACACACACAGAAGCCGCCTGCAGCTGAAGAGTAAGAAAAGCTGCTGGCTGCCTATCAGCATGTTGAGCAGGAAGTCAGCAAGGTAATCTGTCACGGTAAACGAGCCTGCGCTCTACAAAACGCACCACGTAATCTCAGTGCTGTGCTCCGCCTAACAAAGAGCGCGTCCTCTGCGTTGGATGCTTGCGGTGCAACTGCTCCTCTAAAAGGATTATTCCTACAGCAACCAGAGCGACCGGGCTCATCTCTGCGCTACTCTGTCAGGTGAAAAATCTCCCAGAACATGACCACAGCTTTGCCACAACGCAGGCCCAGCAAAGCAGGGGTGCTGTATCCAGGGCAGCTTGGTGACTTCCATCTCCTCTCCACACAAACAGACAGAGCACACAGGCTCCTCCTTTCCTTGCCAGTGGACCAGACGGGATGTGACAGAACTGCAGCTCTTCAGCATATTGCATGTCTCAAAGAAACTGCTTTTCAGGAGACCAGCCATCCTGTGAGATGTTGTAGAGCCTCGGCAGAGCAGGCCAGGTCTGCGCCTCAGAGCTCAGAACAGTGTGCTCTGCATGAAAGGGTGAAGGGCAATTTCTACCAACTGGACATGTTCAAGTTTTTATGATTAAACCTTAACAGGAGTTAGAATTAAGATACAGAGCTTTTTAATCTCTCTCTGAGCATTATTGATGGGCCATGGGCAGTCTGCTCACAGATTCTTGTCTGCGCATCTTACCTGACAGTCGAAGTCCTGGAAGTTGCGAGCCGCGTTCTGTTAAGAAAAAACAGAAGGAAAAAAAAAAAAGGAAAAAAAGAGTTCAGCATAGTGCACCAGAACACCCTCAACAACATCATCAAAGTTCCCCTCAGAGACCTCTGCTTCAGCACAGTCTAGCCTGACTGCAGTCAGGAGAGCAGTGAAACGTGAGACCCATGCTGGAAAATTCTGCCTGTTACTGTCCAGCAAGTCTGCTGGGGGCTGTCCCAAGGCTGTCAGCTAAGGAGAGAACCTGTGGACACAGCTGAGAGTTGAGAGCATTCTAGCAGGGACAGACACGCACAGAAAGGACCCTGACCAAATTCAGGCTGGTTATGAGGCTGACTTTTGCCTGGTACTGGTGCCCGTTATCAATTTGAATGCAGAACTCTTGAAAGGACTACCACTACGATCTCACGCAACGAGCACAAGAAAACGAGCTGCACAGTCAGGCAGTCTGCAGTAACTGCTGCGTGCGTGGTATCGCGCTGCAGCAATCGCAGTGACCTGTAAGCTACTGACAGCAGAGCGTGTGGGAACTGGGCTCAGCAATTCACAGAGGGGAGAACACCCCGCATGCAGGCAGGAACAAGCACAGCACACATTCGGCGTACGGCAGGTTTGGAGGTCTGCAGTAACTTGCCCGTATGCCGCCACGCTTCGTAAGGCTCTGGCTCTGACCACAGAGAAGGTTACACTAGCGAGTGTTGTCAAACGCTGCAACGGGCTGAGCAAATCATTTGAGACAGCGTTCTAGCTTATGAGTTCTAGGCATAGCAGCGTAGTGCTAAAATTACAACTAGGACCATACATGCACAACAGAAACACCCCAAACATTCTTTCTGGCTGAGCACCCTGACTCCTCTCTGCATGGAAACAAATAGCCCCGTTTTCCTCCCTCTAAAGCTTTGCCACATTAGCAAGAACACAGGTTGCTCCCCACGTTCTTCAGCCTGAGATATCTGCAAATCTGTTTTAAGGATCTCCCCAGTGTTAAATTCAGTCACCCACAGTGATTAAGGACTGTAAAAAAGCCTAGGAAGAAATGACAAACTTCTGTACCCAGCACTGGACTTGGATGGTGCATGCTAAGTAAAGAAAAGGCTGATCTGAGTTTGTGCTGAGAAAAACAAGATTTCCCGGGGCAGGGAGTGGAGAGGAAATGTCACAAAGCAAAGAATGAAGGTCTGCAACTGCGCCGCTTGCTGCCAGGGTATACCACGATGCTGAAATGTCCCGACTCCTGGATACTCGATTTTAACACACTGAAATCCAACTTTAAATCATTAATCTATTAATTGCCTTAACTTGAGGAAGTCTAAGACTAAGGCATGTTTTCCAGTCCTCTGAAGGGTGAGGGCTGCATCTCAAAGGCAGAGAGCTCGCTGGAATGACCCAACCCAGCCTAAGGGCTGTCTGTTCGATCTCCCAAACTAAGCTGTTGCATTTCAGCATCCTTTCACACAGGCTATACTAGTAAGAGTCAAAGGTGCCACAGCACGGACCAGCCAGAATAACAAAGTGTCACTGGGATAAGTTTTCTGGTCAGGTTACAGGCAGTGCTCTACATTTCTCTTTCAACTAAATGGGAACATCTGAAGTTGATTTTCTTTCCCAGTACAAAGTCACTGCCTTTTAGTGAGCCTGAATGAGGTGAACATACATAAGCGAACGTATTTCACTTCCTTGCACTTGCCATGAGGCTTAAGTTACACACAAACACAGGAGTGTTTGTATTCTTTAAAAGTCACGCTTGTAATCTACTGACTTAGATTTGAGACAAAACAAAACCAGGACTCAGTGGTTCCCAGTGGCATTTCCTACAGTTCAGATAGGTGAACATTTTGATTTCCCAGGCAATTCCACTGGTTTTAGAGTTTGAGTATTAAGACACCAGAGCTCCCTTCCTCTGTGCAGCAGCCTTCATATCTAAAGAGTTCATGAGCACTCACCTATTTGCATCTTAAAGAGTTTTACTGTACTATTTCTGGCCATTAGTCCATGCTGGCTCAAACTCCTACATCTAAAGTAGGTTGGTCAGCAAAAATTTTAGTGAACTGCCAGCTCCATACCTCTTGGACTCTGATACGTTGTACAGAACAGCACACTACAGCACCACACCCACATTCTCAACAAACTATGTCTAAAAAGCACGTTTATTATTTCAAGCTTGAAAGCATTAATAAGGGCCAGACCTCAGAGACAGTAGCTCCCCGAGGCACTTCTTTTGTTAAAGTGTAAAAAGGAGAGACACAGCACACTTCTCTTCCCATGCGCTACTGACAACGGTTCTGGAACCACTCTTATTTTTTCCTACTGAGATAGTAGATACTTCCCGTAACTTCAAAAGTGAGTCACGGAAACCAAGGATCACTTTGTATGTGCCCTTCTGTACGCTGGTTAACACCACTGGGCTGTTCCGGTAAGCACTCCGCATTTAAACCAGAACTGGCCCAGTTATTAGCTAAGAGAAGTGGCTGTGCGGATGACACCAAGGCAGGGACCTGACGGGACTGATCAGGCAATCAGTGACAGAGAGACTGAAGACTTACAAAAACACTTTGTTTTGGCATGCTTCAATACCTCCTACTTCGGTCAGATCACTGAAGCAAGAGAAATCTACCCTCCTGAACTCAAACACAGAAAATCCTAGGAGAATCATGAGCAAGAGCTGGGGCACTGCATTTAGGCAGCTTGTCTTCTGTTAACACTCTTCTCTCATTTTGAAGTCATAAACTGTTTTCAAGGCCTTTCTGTATTTTTATCTGCTGGCCTACACTGATTTTCTTCTTCCAAGGCTCACTCTCCCTGGAAACAGTCAAACAAGTTACATTTAAGCTATGCTGGAAGCCTAGCAGTCAGCCCTAGACTATAAGAATAGGCAGCTTGGCTGCAGATTTCAGCTGAATTTTTAGATTTTACAGATACTAAACAGATACGCTAGCACACTGTAGAAGTGAGCAAAAACTAAGTAGCACAGACTGAAATATGGCAGAATTTCAGAGATTTCACCCATTTTGGGTGGGAGTCTGCACTGAACAGTGCAGTCTTCTGCAAGCACACAGTGAGCAAAGTACCATATCCCTTTGGCAGCCATTAAACTGTCTTCTTGTTCTTGATGTCAGCCATTAAACAGCACAGCACTCGGCTGCTCCGTACGGGAAGTGACCGAACTGCACTGCTCATGATCGCAACTTGCAGATGCAAGACTGTAGATCTTGTTGGGATGGCCCGTAATGACTTCGGCACTCAGAGAAACAGTTTGTGGCAGAATCCAGTGGGGCTAGGGCTTTCCTAAAGCCCACACAAGAGAGGGTGACAGCCTTAAACAGCTGCTGCAATACAATGATTTTCCAGAGTTTCAGTACTGCATGAACCTAGACTGGTGTAGCTGGGCTCTGCAGATAATAAAGGGAAATGGCTCTCCATTACTATCCAGGGTGACAGGGTTGTTTTGGGAGTCAGAAAGAAAAGGATAATTTAAGATAAAAGATTTTAAACAAAAAAGGAAAAAAAGGAAAATAAGACGCCATCCAACTTTCTCTAACAAGCATGAATTTATTAGAGGTTCTGCAGCTCCACCAGGCCAGGAATTGTATCACCTTTCCAATTTCTGCCCTGCCTTTGCAAATCCTCACAACAGGCATGACATACTGTTCAGCTGGGACTCCAAACTCACCTGAACTGCTGGGTCTGTCTTTTCCTGAGACTTTGGAAGAGTATGTGGTGGTGAATTATCAGAGTGGGGAAGCCTTTATGGTTTTTCAGCACTTAAGGTACTTCGCGCCGTAAACAGACTCTGGCAATCAGGACTCCTTGCCAGACAAAGTCAGACAGAGAACAGCAGTGAGAGCAAAGGGGCAGCTAGCATTACCTTATCATTCAGGAGTGGCTTGATCTCTGTCAACTGAACATCCTGCAGTTCGTCCATGGTGCCGTAGGGCGGAGCCAATTAACCCTCAGAGCAGCAAACGAGTGATTCTGAAACAAAGGCATATTGTTAGGAACAGTGTAACAAGTGATGCTAGCCAAAGAAAGCTTCAAGATCTTTTATTAGACTTGTATATGCTCAAACTGAAGCCTGAAAGTCTGAAACAAGCTGGTTCTTGGTGCAACACAAAGCGCCTGTACCGGTAGAAGGCAAAGAGCCATCTTGTACTGTGTGTTACGTTATCCCTCACCCCGCACGCTGCCCTGCCCACTGAAAGCTGTCCCCGAAAGCTCAGGCCTTTCCACTCAGAAAGTCTGGATCCACTTTCAGGGATTGCTGGTACTTCAGCTGCAGTCTGCCTGGAAATGAACGGGAAATTCCTGGGTCAGCTGAGGGAACACCTGCGTTCACTAGGCGGGAATACCGATATCCCACTGCCGCCCCCGACACACCTGAGCCTCAGCGTCCAGCCGCTACAGACAGGGCTGTGCCTGCAACCCACCGCGCGCAGCCGGTACGGCATTCGCGCGCGGGAGACAGAGGCGCGGAGATCCAACCGCGCTGCTGGCAGAACGTGAGACAGCCCAGAACCCAAGGCAGCCCCCGTTTTATAAGGCGGGACACAAAAACAGCCCGAGGTTCGTCCTGGTCCAGTTGAATGTGCTCAGGGTAACACTGTCAATGGTGCAGCCCAAACAATAACTTTTCATCGGGGTGCAGAGTCATCAAAGGAAAGAAATAAAATGTAATCAACAGTAGGTGAGGTTACCGTGTGTCTCCTGGAAACCACTGCTGCCACAGAGGCAGGGAAGAAATCTTCTAGTACAAGTACAATAATGAGAACGTAGGAAAAACGTGGCAGAGTTTACCAGGGATTTAATTTTTATTTTAGAGGTTCTACCTGTGTTTCTAGATAGGAAAATTTCTAGAGCAGGTAGTTGCAGCAATATAAAATGGCTCTGGCAATAGATGACCATGCCTGATGTGCAGATTATTTGGTTGTTAGGAAAACTATACACATTACTGTGGATGAAGTAAAGGAAGTCACGGACATAAGCAGGAACAGGCATAGGAATGCGGTGGGCTCCCTGGGCGTTCAATGAGTGCTAGAAAAAGACTCTCAAATCAAATTCT
>WHYT01014159.1:0-19517 GCA_009806455.1 Tetrax tetrax
CGCCCCGCCGCACCCCAGCCCCGCCACCCCCGGCCGTGGCGAACGGGGCCCGGCAGCGGGGTGCGGGGCAGGAGCAGGAGCCGCCCTCTCTCCTCTCAGCTCCCCTTCGTGCCCGCCCGGCCCCGGGAGGGTTATGCGCGCCGGGCGGCTCCCCGCAGGCCGGTTGTGCGGGTGGCTGCGGCTCTGCCTGCCCCCTCAGGCCGGGGCGGGATGGGGAGGCTGCGGGAGGGCCGGGCACCGCGTCCCTGGCCCGGGTGGGTCGCGGCGTAGGGATGCTGTGGTAAAGCATTTTGCCTAATCGGGGAAAACGGGATCACATCTCACGCAGCAGCTGCGTCTGCAAGTTGAACCGTGCCTCTTAGTCTGTGTCTTTGTTCGGGGTAGAAAGAGTCAAGGGATCAAATCCAAGCGGCTCAGAAGACCAACATAGCTATGTAGTTACTTAAGGATTTAAGTGCTAATAGTAGACATGAGATGGATGCCAATGCAGTTCAGTTTGTTAAGAGCCCAAAGCCTGAAACCTGCTGAGATTGTCAGCCTGGACGTGGCCTTTGCCATCTAATCTGCAGGAAATCTCAGCTGATGTTCAAAGGGCACAGCTACAGGCATCTTTATACCTTAGACATCTTGCATAAAGGCTTTGATAAGTACACATCTCATTATACCCCGTAGCTCTGTGATAACAGCATTCAGCAGGGGTGTTATTTTTATATCCTGAACGACCTGATTGGCAGCAGGCAGTTAAATGCAGGTCTTCCTTGTCTCAAGAGAATGATCTGCATCACGTGCTCCAGAGCAGGCTTCTAAAACTTTCTTCTTGGAGCTGATCCACTTTTGGAGATAAAAATACCAAGTGAAGCTACATGTTATAACTGCAGATTAGTGTAAGCATGAATGTAGACAAAGTTCTTGGTCTAAAGAATAGCTAGCTATTTATTTGAAGAATAAGAAGGATGTTATTTCTGTTGCAAAAATCCATCCCAGGTGCAACTTCTTGGCATTTTCTGCTGGCTCTTAGATGTACCCCAGACAGCTATCTAGTTCAACATCTGACTGACTTTCAGGAATTGAATTTTTATATGCCTAACCTGCCCTTCTGCCAGTTAAGCATCCTAAATTACACTGGGTAGCGTGCCCAATGAACTAGATATTGCAATACTTAGGTCCATTAATGTATTTAACCGAATGTCCGTATGCTGAATTTAACATTCTTAGCATTAATTGTCCCACGGTTTGACCAGTTTACTGGTCGCCATACTTATACTAAGTATGCATGTAAGGCATTGCGTAGGACCCGTCAAGGAATTAAAATTACAGCTCGTTTCTTTGCAGTTTCTGCAGTATCTGGATCAGTATCTGCATTGGTGCAATGACTTACAGGACTCTGCCCTTCTAAGTAGTGGTGTTGTAGCTGTGACCTAAGCAGTTGGCCAAAATACAGGGTCCTGTGGGTTATTTTAATTGGAAGGAAAAATTAATTGTGGTGCCAACAATAACATAGGAGGGTGTATAGATAAGCTGCTGCTCATCTATACAGCACACGGAAGAAATCAAGGTTATTTGCTCACAGTTCTAAGGCACCAGAAAAGCTGGATCTTGGCCTAGAAAGTTCTGCGGTTCTGTCTGAGTCACCTTTTTGGTGCTCGCCCTGGCTCATGGTTTTCTGTACCTTCTTTGAGTCTGATTTTGTGGTGCTTCTCAATGTATTTCTTTCCCTTTCTCTCAAAGACACACCCTTCTATAAAATAATAAGCACCAAAATCCTTTCTTGAGTATGACGTGTTCTTTTCTTTGCATAGTGACTATGATTTCAGTGGTCTGACAGCTGCTTTGGTTGTCTGCTTCTGTAAAGCAGCTTAATGGCTTTTTACCACTGTCTTAATTAAGTGTAGCAGTTGTACCCAAGCATAACAATGTAACCTTCATGTTTTTCTTCCATTAAAAATAGTCCTAGTGTAAATTATATAGGACATGCCTTTTAGGCTGAAACCCTCTTAAAAATTCCATTAACTGAAATGTTTTCTAACATTTATTTTGGTCAAAATAACTTCTGTAGTTTAGAGAACTGCTAACCTATTACAATTTATGAAAATTTGTCCAAGCATTTTTTTTCCAGTAATTATTTGTGTGCTCTCTTTTTGAGATGTGTCATAGTTCAGCCCAGATCGGGACCAGGCTACGCAGTCTCTCTCTCACTCCCCTCACCCTCCGGGAGAACAGGGGGAGATAATATAAGAAAAACAGCTCGAGGTTTGAGATAAGGACAGGGAGAACTCCTCACATTCGTCCCCTGCTCCATTGTGGGGTCCCTCCCATGGGCTGCAGTCCTTCGTGAATCTGCTCTGGCGTGGGGCATCTCTTCCACGGGGTGCAGTCCCTCCAGAACAGCTGCCCCAGCACAGACCCTCCACGGGCCACAGCCTCCTTCAGGCATCCGCCTGCCCCGGCGTGGGCTCCTCCCCGGGCTGCAGGTGGATCTCTGCTCCTCCGTGGGCTCCATGGGCTGCAGGGACACAGCCTGCTCCACCATGGGCTGCACCACGGGCTGCAGGGGAACCTCGGCCAGGAGCCTCCCCCTCCTTCTTCACTGACTTTGGCGTCTGCAGCCGTTCCTCACAACAGGCTGGCAGATACCTCTCAGGATCCTTTTTACATCTTATTCACTTCTCATCTCCTCTTCACTTCTTGCGGCTGGGCCGAGCCGAGTTGGGCCCAGTCGGCCACCTGGCAGGAGGCCAGAGGGCGAGGCCTGCAAGGCCCACAAGGCTCGCGCATCCCCCTCTCTGCCCCCGCTCAGCTGCTTCACATCTTCTCTCTTTTTTTTTCCTGTTTTCCCCTTCTTAAATACATTATCGCAGAGACATTATCACGGAACATTCTGCTACCAATTGGCTCGGCCTTGGCCAGCAGTGGGTCCGCCCTAGGCCCGGCTGAGTCCACTGAACAAAGGGGAGCAACTTCCAACAGTTTCCTATAGAAGCTGTCACCTCACCAAACAAAACCAGAACAAGATGTCAAAAATTTTCAGAGAGCCACTTTTATCAAAATATTCAATATGTTTTTCTGAAGAAAATATTTTCATTTTTATCTCTAGATTAATGTGGATTCAGTCATTCAGACTTAGTGATATAGGTGATTTTAAGCGTGTAAAGAGCTATGTAAGGTTTTGCATATGTCTGCAGGATCATGTGCCTTTATGCTGTCTAATGTAGCAGTCATATCATTCTGGCTTTCTTTTGTGATTGTGTTGTTGAGCTTTTAAAAGCAATCTTCAAAGGCAGATTGATTTCTTTTGTTAAAATTGTTTGACAAGTGCACTAGCAGAAAGTAATCTCATACCAAACCATCTAAGTTTTCCCAGCTCTGCTTAACCAAAGTTCCTGTGTACCTGTGTAAAGCAAATGTTTTCTTTGTGACCTGTGAAGAACCTATATTCTTTTTGTTCTGTTATGCAGTGAGGGCTAGTGAAGATAAGCACTTTGTCCCTGTGATTGCTCTATTTTAACTGATCTCAGTTTTGTATTGCTTCAGTTTTAGGATAAAAAGACTGGTTCCAGACTTGTTTTCTGTCAGAGTTAAATTTGGGGGAAAATTTGAGCAAAATAGTTCCATTTTTTCAACCAACAGATTGATATACTTTCATGTTTCAATAAATAGTTCTATTATTAATGGGGGAAAGGCTGAAGCCTGATATTTTCAAGTCCTACATTCACACTCACTTGTTCCGTCCCGTATCTCCTAGACACTCCCGACCCCTCTTCTCATCATCCCAAACCCATCAATCCTTCATCTGCCTTCCTTTAATGGTGCATCTGAATGAGACGCAGTGCGTACCACGGCTGGAGCACAAACATGTGCTTGGTGAAGAGCTTGCCATTGCCTCTTAGCTGTTAGGCCGGCCAAACAGGGAGGATAAAGCTGAATTCTCACTGCCCCTTCCTTCAAAAGAGGCAACAAGAGCACATGTCTGTGCTGCCCACCTATTGATTTTTGCAGGCCTTAATATCTCTGTGATCTCTATTCATTTGTTAACTTTGATTGAATTGGTTAAATAGGTCAAAAGTATTAGGGAGGGACTGATGGACAGCAACCACGTCGTTGCAAGTGCTGAATTTCCTTAGGAAACTAGACTAAAAACATTCTTCCATTTTTTTAAATGACTATTGTAGCCAGTGTCTGAGGGATGGTTACATGTGATTTCATTTTTTTTTCTGAATATATAGTATTAAAATAAATAACATGGGGCAACTGCCATTTATTCAGTAAGATTTACTACTTCAAACATACCATAAATGTGAAGGCAAAATACCCCAACAACCACTATATTCAATTCTAATTCAAAATTCAAAGCCCAGACAGGTAGCTGATTTGCCATTTTCTTGTCAGAATCTAAGCAACTTTTGATTTCAGAAGATTCACATTTGAATCAAATATTGAAGAATCAGGTCTTCTTTAACCAGAAGCTGTTCCATACTGACAAGACGTGCTAGGAGGCTGGATACATTGCTGCACTGACTGCATGGGCCTCAGTCTTGCCTTTGCTGATTTCCTAAGGATTAGTCCCATGCTTGTTCCCCATATACATTTGCATCGTAATCCAGTCTTTAATTACACAATTTTGTAGAACTCCTTGCTATATGAAAGTTACAAAATTAAAAAAGAACAAAGTAAAAGATGGCTGGAAGAAAGTTACTTAATGTTCAAAGCATTGAAATAACACCCAGGAAAACTGGGTTTTATTCTTGATTCCATCAAAGGCTTCTTCTGTGTTGCTGAGTAAGACTTTTTTATTTTTATAAGCCACAAAGAAATTAAATGACATTTGCAATTTTAACTTCAGCATTTAACTAAGTTTTGAGTGCTTGGTGTTGTAGCTTTAATGCTTTTATAACATTGCTTTAAAATTAATTCTATTTGAGCTCTGAGACAGATTTGTCATGTTATCTTAGTGCTTCAGGGTTTACTTAAGGAAAACAAAACAGCAGCAACTGAAATTACCTAAACAGTAGATTTCAGAAGACAGACATAAGTAGAAAGATGTGGTAATATGTGTCTAGTTTTCTTTAACATATGGAATTATGGATGTAAAATCTGTGTTGTCATAATGAAATGTAAAGCTGGCTGGGATCTCTGACTGAGCAAAGCTTCATGCTTTCTTAAAACTGTTCCTCAGGCTGTCTTGTCTCCTGCTTGTCTTACTGGAAGATGAAGTGATCATAAGATCTTTAGGTCACAAAAAAAAAAGTGATTCATGCTAGAAATAGTCACTTAGATCGATAGTCACTTAGAAGAAATATTTTTGCTGTGAAAAGGTACTTAAGAGGTGGAGAACAAAATGGATCTCATCAAGTGTAGTTGTACTTCCGAACTGTTGGTGGCAGCAATAATTGTATGGACCAAGGGCAATATGTACACATCTTTTTTTCTAAGAGTTTGTGGTTCTTGAAGTATGTGTTAGGGAGTGTGATAACTGTCAGAGTCATCGCTCTCAGAAGGGATTCTGTAGGGACTGAAACTGTTGAACAAGAATAAATTTATAGCAAATGTCGACAATCCCACTACTAACAAATGTCAAGTATAATTTACGATAAAAGCTCAGCTGTGCAGAAGGACTGAGAGAATGTGCATGGAAAAGGCCTGGATTCAGGGAATGTTAACATGGCCCCAGAATAATTGTTTAATCTTGTAATAAATTACTTTATATGCTCTTTGTCACAAAATTAAAAGATTTGGTTAGCTTTATAACCACTACAATTTCATACTTTAAATTTGTCCCCATCTTAATATTCCCTTGTGACAGGAACAAGGGATACTGTCCTTATAGTTATATACCTTATATAATGATTTACACTTTCTGAGAATAAATCCATAATTATGCACTTCTTAGCCAAAATTATATGTACAAATCAAGAATTATACCTATACAAACTTAGCAACACAGGACACTTCGTCTTCCAAAGAGTTACAAGTGTTTCTTTCCAGTACCTGGTTCCGCTTTTTGCTTTAAGGAGCAATGTGAGAAAGAGCCATAAGAAGCCTTGGCCAGGGGTTTCCCATCGTAGCTTGGGAGCTGCGTTTAACCTGGTCCCCTGGCTTTGATCCTTGCCTGAGCCATGCTGCAGCTGTGCCTGGGTTCAGCCTTGTACTTTGCTGATCCCAGCCTTGCCTTGCTGACCTCAACTTCTTGGCTTGTCCTTGGATCTACTTCATTGTTACAGATTTGTGTGGTGATCACTGAGCTATTGGCTGAAATGTCACTGGACCAAATCTCCTTTTCTTGTTCATGTGCCATGGGATTATGACCTTGGGCAGTAAGATCACTGCCCCTGCCTGCCTTGTTTTCACCCTTAGCTCCCTGCTCACCCTCCCCTCTGGAGCAGCCTGCTCTTTTACACCCAGTCCAGTTTCCCCTGGAAAGAGGTGTCCAGGTAGAACAGGTAGAAGGCCAGGTTGGATGGGGCTCTGAGCAACCTGATCTGGTTGGAGATGTCCCTGCTCCTTGCAGGGGGGCTGGACTGGATGGCCTTTAAAGGTCCCTTCCATCCCAAACTATTCTATGATTCTCTGTTCTGGAAAATTGCTTACAAACCTTGTTATAAGTCTTTTTTTTTCCTTCTGATAGTCAAGGAAAACTTTGAAGAATTTTATTATTACACTTTTTCTTGTCACCTTTGTAATTCTGCTCTGCAGCCAGATCTGTGAAGAAATATTTAAAGTCAGCTATTCAGAATTCAATACACACTGGAGTATACTATGAGTCTGCTGCATGCCTAGAAGTTTCAAATTTTATCATGAAGTTATCTTTCAACAAAGGTTTTAGAAGTCATTGGAATTAAAAAAATCTGCAAGTTCAATTCCGCATTTTTCAAGAAGGGAGATTATTAGCATTTAAAATAGATGTCCATGAAGTTGATTCTTTCTAGTATTTCAAACAAAGGATACAGTCTTCACTTGAGCACTCTATACTTGTAAGAAAAGGCAAGGAATTAGATTAAATATGTCCATATGTTCTCTGGGTAGACTCCTTAGTACATGGTTGATAGATTTCTTTTTTTTTCTATCTTTCAGATGACACTTTCATTTTATTAGACAGATAAGGAAATGTTAAGGGAAAATACAAGGTACTAAAATTACAGAGTCCTTTCAGATGATCACAGATTAAGGCTTCACAGATATCCATGATGAACGCTCTGCTCAGCCTCAGTTTAATGTTATTTTCCTGCTGTGTCAGACAGATCGTAAGATTCCTTTATTGTGAAAAACCAGGAGAGCTCTGAATCCCAGCTTTCTCTCCACAAAAGAATGATGAAAAAAAGAAGAGTAGCAGTAAGATAATTCTGATTAAAGCTGAGTACAAGTAGGTACTTTGAGAAATTTTGTCAAGAGCTGTGTAAGTACTTGATTAATCATGTACAAATCTATCTGCAGGCTACAGTAACCAGGCACAGTGAATTAGAGGGAAAGTCAGTTTTCATCTCTTTCAAAGAGTGCTTCCTGCCATACTGAGGCAAATCTCCTGAAGTAACTTGGCTGTTTATATGGAAATCCTGCTTTGCGCTCAGCTGAGCTGAGGATATTCTTAGCCAGTTAATATGCATGTCAGTATAATGCAGCTGTTCTACAGCGCTTTACATTGTGAAAGTAGGACAGACTAGAGTTACTAGAAGTCACCAGGTTATTTCTTAGTCAGAGTGGTGCTGGTTAATATTTGTCAGGAGATATTCCTGCCTTTTTTTTTTCTCTCACCATTGACAAAACAAAATGAGAGGAAAACCCTCCAGAATGGCTCTTTCAGCTGGGTGGGAGTCACATTGACTGCTGTGATTGACAAAACTCTTTCAGGTACTGACAGCCTAGGATATCTGCATCTCCACTTCATTTGTATTAGATATGTCTGGAACAGTGAAAGTGCCTTTATTTTGTCAAATTCAGGTTACTTTTAAAATGTCTAGTGTTAAAATAAAAGCAGTAAGGTCACTCTAACCAGAAAAGTTCTTTATTTAAAATAAAACTATAAAAAACTGATGACAGAATGCCTTTTCTGTGCGTTGTTCTTGCTGTCCTTCACAGTAGAGCTACAAAGCTAAGTTGCAGGAAGGGGCAGTAAAGGATTAGGATACTAAAAGAAGGGATTTTTCAGCTTTTCTTCTTAGTACAGCTACTCTTTTTAATGACTTATCTAAAGTTGTATTTCCTCAGACCATTTGTTCAAAATGAAATATCTCTCTTACTTGTAGTTCTGTAGAACTGTTTCAAGTTTGATTCATCTGAGAGAAATACAGTTCTGAATTTATACCAAATATAACCATGATGATTTGGCTTCCTTCTCCTTAGTTGCCTGAGGCAGGAAATTAGTGAGCCATTCTTTTCTCTAGAAACCTCTGCATTCACATTCCTATTATATTCTTTAATTTGCATGTTATTTCCATCTTGATTGACTTCCCTGTGTGTGATTGCTTTTTTAAGAATAAAGGTCATTGTAGGTCATACAAGAAGTATTTCCAACTCTGCCTTGTAGTTTTGTAGAATTCATTCACAGAATCATAAAATCATTTAGGTTGGAAAAGACTTTTAAGATCATTGAGTCCAACCATTAAAAATTCATGAAATACTGCTGATACATCTGGCATTCGAAGTACCTTTCTAAATTGCCTTCCACTCGTCTATTCTCAGTTTTGGAACTAGAGCCATAATACCTAGCGCTTAAAAGCCAGAATTACTAATCAGCCAGTGCCAACCAGACCTCTTTCAGAAGCATATTTAAATATGTCAGGAGATTTCTTTGGCCCCAAATGATATATCAGTAGAAAATACATATTCAGAGCTTACTGCTTCACCTGCTTAATTAGTATCTTCATCTACAAATACGTATTTTCATTGTCAAGAAGTCCAGATTTTAACAAAAGCATGAACGGTGTCTTACTATATTCACTAACATACATGTTAGCTTTATAAAACATCCTCTGGGCTGGTGTATGAGAAGCTTGGCATCTAGATTTGACTGATACATGGTATAACTCTATCCTGCATAGATAGCACTCTTAAAGAGATCATTAGGAAAATAAGCTGAGAAATCATCATATATCGTAATGTCGAGTCCTTCTTGTAAATGTTCATGCTAACAGTACAAAGATAGCTTAGTTAATGTTGTGCTAGTAGCATCTGGGAATGATGCAAGGACATTAGGTATGCAACTAGTGTTTCAAAGCATGTACTATTAGCATCTCAAACAAGGCACTTGCAAGGAGTGTAATTGGATAGCTGATGAATTGAGAATGCTTCTTCACAATTGCTTTGATTTGCCTTTCTTCCAAATATTCTCTTTGATCTTCTTTCAGATTTAGGACAGTCTTTGTTCTACAGCCATGGGGTTCCCCTTGAATGAAACTGAGAGTTTTAGTGGCAGCACAAATGGTCAAATAGCAAGCTTTTTCTGAGATGAAGGGGTAATATCAATGCAAAAAGAAATTCTTAATCATCATAGGCTACCTGATAATGATAAACTGGTGCTTTATAGCTATTTTGTGCTCCAACAAATGCAACAACTACAGCAATTACACCATTTCAATGTATATTTCCCCAGCTTTCAAAACCCTGATGAAGCACAGCGGTACACAGCAACATACAAACTGCAGGAGGGAATTTATAATGCAGAAGTTCATGAAGTTTGAACTTTTTCTTTAATTATTATACATACTAAAAATGAAATGCAGCAGTGGTGCTGTATTGTGTAGCAGCAAACTCTGTTCACAAACATTTCTCATTATAAACGACAGCAAGAGAGCCTTGAATATCTACTGCCTGTCTTTTTGCTTTGTGAGCACAGTCACATTTGCAATCAGGTAGGCAGAGAAGAAGCTGACCCCAATCTGACCAATTCTAGAGGCTCCATCCTGAGCAATGTTTCTATTAAGGCTCTGCTGCTGGACCTCACAGTAGTAATGGGGTCAGCTTTGGTCATCCTGTGCCTTAATCCATGATGGTCAGAGTGCATTTCTGCTTGTCGGGTCAGTCATTTCCAGGATCCAGCTTGTTTGGATCAGTCACAGGCTCAAGTCTGATTTTCTCCCAGACAACAACAGAAGGCTTGAGCATTCTCAGGATATACTGACAGAATTTAGGCAGTGTTTTACTGGCTGAGTCACAGTTAGATTACTTGCAACCAAAGAATTGCAAACCGGCTCCTTCAGAAAGGTTTTATTGCTGGACTAGAAAGTGTTGATGAGCAACTATTTCAGCCTCAAAGGCAAGAGTCTCCTCCTCTTCATCCATGGGCTGATCTTTAGTTTGCACAGATTCACTATTAATAAGGCTAAATAGCACTGAAACCTTACTGCATGTATACTTATACACACACGCACTTGACTGTGGCATATGGCTTTTTAAACTGAGTGAAAAAACACAAATAATTATGGATATATGTCTTGAGAGCCAAGGACAAAGAAATATAATTATTGTTTCAGATGTATCATTAATACTCCACTGTATATTTTGGATTTTCACTTCTCTCTGATTTCTAATTTCTTGCTTAAGTTGAAGATAGTGTAGGATGAATAATTGTTCAATCAAGAGGAATTCAGTAGGCTTTTTAATGTAGTCATGTTAGATTGTATTACAAAGCAAGAAAAGTCATCACAAGATTTGAAATATTACCATTAATTAATTACCCATTTAGATTCTGGTACATCCCAGAGTTGAAATTTTACAGTTATGACAAAATAACAAAGACTGGAGATTCTCACTCTCCTTTAACTGAAACACTACCTGTATAGGAACACTCTGAGGTAATTTTTCAATTTTAAGATTAAGCTTGAAATCACTCTGGGAGAATAAGGGATATTGGCTCAGTTGGTATAATGATGAGACTGCAAGGAAACACATTTTTCTGAAGGGACATGCTATGGTGTAAAGTTCCTCCTGTTGATCATTTAACAGTAACCAAGTCTGAAGCCACCTAAAGATGTAGACTTCCTATTTAAGATATGCTACTATCTAATGTTCCTATTTAAGTTAGGCGTAAACAGCCCCCCTTATTCACCTGTTTTGAATAAAGACCATGAGAGCCTTGCATCTCACTACTAGTTGGTTTTATTTTGCCCACAGTTCTCTCCTGTCACAGCTATGGGAAGGAAAGAAGACAAGAAACAGAATAAATTATAATTTAGACTGACTAGAATGATTTAGAAGATTACGACAAGATTATGTTTGAATTTTCCACAGGGAAGTGATGGAGAGAAACATACTGTAGCCACATTTCAGCTTACCTTAGCAGAGCAACTAATCTTCATCAGCTAAGTCTGGCAGTAAAAGTATCACTGTCATCACTTATCTTTCTGCAGAATTTACTCTATATAGGTAACCTTCAAATGACAGTTTTTTTAAAGAAAATCAGCCCATCACTTGGTTTTGACATGCAGAGTAGAGAGAAACTGAACAAGACTCCTTAGGCATGGAGCAAGGCAAGAGAGGTGCTGAGAGTGTATTATTCTGACATACCACATATTGAAGGCTGAGTTTGCTAACCCATGTACTCCAGGCAGTCACCGCATTTCTTGTTTAGAAACTATGATCCTGATCTTGCACTTCCAAAGAACTTTTATAATCATTTCCTCCTACAGAAGTTAAGTAAAATGTTGAGTCGTCAACACTACTCAAAATAGTGTTGACTTACATGGATACTGCACAAATATAAATGATAATGTTAAGAGTCAACTTAGAGAATCACAGAGTGTTTGAGGTTGGAAAGAACCTCTGGAGGTCATCTCATCCAACCCCTCTGCTCAAGCAGGGCCACCTAGCGCAGGTTGCCCACGGCTATTTCCACTAACAGCTGCTCTGAAACAAACTCATTGATGGGTGACATCCTTTTGCAATTACACAAAGTGCACCGCAGCCCTCCCTCAGAAAGAATCTTAAATCTAAACTGTCTACTGGAGCAGCTGATTCCACCCCGTCACACATGGCCTCAGCTCAAATAGCACTGAAGAACAGAAATAGAAGGTATCTCTATTTGTGAGTGGGAGGTGGCTAAAGTGCGTTAACGGACTGTTCATGTTTCTGAGTGCAAATGGAGATAGCAGCACCCTAACTTGTAAGATTAATCCATTAAAGCAAAAGACAGGCTTAGAAACAATGTTAATAATATACTAATGAGGATTCCTCCTTGGTGCTTGCGCTATTGCTGCAGCGGGCAAAGGGAGGAATGTGGGTCTCTGCGTGCGCCCTCCTGCCCATCCAAGAGCTGCCACGTGAGAGTTCAGCACGAAGTCTGTCGGGTTTGCAGTGCTGTTGGAATTCACCAGATGGGGCTAATACAGCAAATATAAATATTCTCTGTAGACATCACGCTGAACAAATATAGAGAGATAGGTAGGGAGAGCAATATATATTTGTATGTATGGCACACCTTCTAAAAGGTGGTTTGTTTCTTTTCTTTCAGGTTAACCCCCTCAATGAGTCCATTATTTATAACAGATACTTTGTTCTAGTAATGTTATATGAATTATATTTTTAACTATTTATCCATTCACCACCACCCCACAAACCAATATCTGTCTCTGGAAATTTGTAGGTTAGATCAGGCTTGCTTGTTTTAGTGTTTTTTTTTTTCTAATCTCTAAACAACTATTAAACCACATATATAAAAATTGAAGGGTATATGTTGTCTTCAATTCCTAGATGTTATGCTTTTTTTTTTTGTATGTGTAAATAAATAAATAAATAAAGTTGTAAAAATTAATTTAAGCTTATAAATGTGTATGGCTTTCCCATCTGGTACACTGATAGAGCGACTGATCCTGTCTCCTATGTCCATCTCCCAGATTTGGTTTCATGTAGAGACTCTGAACATATTTAGACATCACTGTAAAGTTTTAGTTAGCTCATTTTTTTAAAAAGTAAATCCCTTTATGCCAGTGCATCTACCAAACATCCTCATCTGTGTCAAATCACTGAATCAGGAAGTCAGTACTTGAAAATTGAAAGTAATTGCCTGTGAAAGATGTCAGACTGACGCTCTCTATGTTCTACCATTTCTTTAATAAGCAATTCTGTCATTTTTACTATAAAAGGGGATGAAAATACATTAAGATTTAGTATGTATCTACCCTATATTTACTTTGCACATTATACCTACTTATGAAAATAAAGATGACAGTGAACAAATAGTCATCAGATGGCATTTAACTCAACTGACTGAACAGCTATTGGGAAATGACATAAATCGTGCACCTGGTCATAGAAAGATGGAGGCAAAACACAGGAAATCTCACACTAATGTGCATATTTGATTAAATGATTACTGAAAAGTATACGTTACATAAGAACATAATATTGTATGAGATGGATAAGGATGATAGTTTCAGGTAAACTAGTGAAGCAGGGACCCAAGAGTCTACTCTACAAAGGTAATCTTCAAACCACACTTTTCTTTAGTAATCCCATCACCTGCTTTATATAGAGAGTAAGAGAAAAAGAGTAGAGAAAAACTGAACAAATCTAATTAGGCTTGGAGGAAGTCAGACTTCCAGTTGGACAGGCACTTAGACTGCTGAAAGCCTGAGTGCTGATAATTTTTTATGATGAATTATTTTTTTTTGTGTGATTAAATTGTAAGGTACCTATGATAATGACAAAAATATATGCGTTATAACAATAAATCTCCATTCTCCTCAGCCAACCTCGCTTTGTTCTGTAGATGACAAAATCCCTATCAAAAAAAGAGAAATCCCACTTTGATGGAAAAATTGTATTGGGAACTTTTGTCTAAACAGTTACACGGTTTAGATAATGCCCTTTATACATGCCCTTGTTGACTTGCAAACAAAAGTAACGAGCATGACCATAATAACAACCACAGTGACATAATTCAGGTAAATAAGCGCTCCTTTCTTTAAATGTCCAATGATTCAACTAGCGCTGAACAAACAGCCAGTGCTATGCAGTATCCAAAACTCCTGTGCTTCAGTGTTAACAAGCTCTCTGCAACATGTTTTGAGATATTGCCTCATATGAGAAAGGTGATAAGGGAATGTAGAATGTGCTAACAAGTTTTCAGTCCCTCTTTGAGAAATACACCAAAGCAACAAAGATCTCACCATCAGTTAGGTAGATGACCCGGGGGAAACTAAGGAACCTAGGACAAATTTAAGACGTCCGTGCACATACGTCTTTTCAGTGCAAAATGTTCAGAGGCTCTTGATCCTGGTCACCTTTTAGAACTTAGTCACTTCTTTATTTTAGGCTGGTAATGCTTCCGTTTCCTTGGCTTTTCAAGTCCATTCTTTCCAAAGACACCTTTCTCAGCTTTCCTTATTTCCTGTTTTGCTTGGGGAGTCTTAAATCACACAAATGGCAGCCACATTTCTTGCATGGATGACTGTTAACTAACTGTTGCTCACACCAACTGCAGATTGCTTGGCTGACCTGCAACACTTGTCAATAACTATGTATTGTCATAACACGATGACATGAGCTTCCCAATGAAAACCAGCTGATTCTGATGGAAGAGAAAATAAATTTGAAGCATTTTTTGTACCGAATCTTTTGTTGCTTGAGTTACAACACAAAAGAGTCTATTCAAGATTGCAGTTTAGGAGGGTTCTTGGCCTTCTCAGTGGCACTGCATTCTCACACTGCAGCACTGACAAGCATCACTGTCTAGAAATTCCAGTTTTGTAAGAAACTCAGTTGTTGCTGCTGGCCAACAGTCAGACCTTACTTATTCAGAGGTTTGTCATTCCTCAGCTAGATTGCAGCAATACCATACGTATGGATAAGCTGTCTTCTGTAGTTAGAGAGTTTTGAGAAGTATATAATGCTCTAGCACATGTAAGAAACATAAGCTATTTGTGGGCCCATCAAACCAATTTATCTGTCTTTCCATAAATTTAAATTAAATTCATTATCTCAGTCTTAGAGAACATAATTTCCAGGACAGCTACAGCTTCAAGACAAGAACTGTTGTTGACAAGAACAGCACTCTTCACTCTGCAGGTAAGGTAGTCTGTTCAGGAGACAACTTCCAGAGAGCTGATTGCAAACAGCAAAATGAAATCTCCCAACAACAGAGTTGGGACTGACATCCAGTCCCAACTGCAAAGCAGATTTCTTTTAGTTTGCCTTCTTTAATCCAAATGTTTAAAAAATATCCATTTATTTTTAAGTAATAAAACCCCCAAACTACGAAAACAAAATGTTTCACATGCTCTTGCTCTTGAGCAGGGGTGAGAGTACAAACAGCATGCAATGTATTCTAGCATAGCAGAAACTTACTTGAGAAGAGCCTTTCACTTTGTAATACATATCATAATGCATTATCTCATGTATTTAGTGTTAAATGTATGTGGTGGTTAAGAATAAAATCTTAATGCAGATAAGGAGCTATTAAACTATGCCATAAACAATATTTTCTCATGATGAAAGCAAATTAGACATACCTTAATGTACATGTAAGTCATTGGAAATATATTTCCAACACTGTAATTCTTTTTTTCCTCCCGTATCAAATGGAACTTGCATGCCGTTCTCCTCACCAGCATCAATCTTTTGACTCACTCAGATGTGTTGCTTATGTATCTCTGTATGCCTCTGTCTGTTAGCAATTCCCATACGTTCATAATTTTTTACAATTTGACACATTGCAGAGCTTTTGACTCTTTTCACTCTTAAGCCAGTCACACACTAAATGCCTAAATTGGTTTTGGCATCAGAAGTCCAAGCAAGACTTGACAGACCTAATATATCTGACAGACACTGCAGGAATGGTTTCCCAACTCCTGCCTCACAATCTGCAGGCAGCGTACGCTAGAATAGATACGTTTGCATGATGGAATATGGGAGTGGTCACCATCCTCAGGAGAGCTGGTAAAAGTATAACTAATATCTGTTGTTGCGCTTTTTGGGAAGTAACAGATGGCATTCAGATTCAAGCATAGAAAAGTTTTGTTGATAACTGTATTTGTATTGCATAAGTTTTAAGGCTGCAGTTTCCTCATGGCCGGCAAAAGCACAATTAATACTACATCCTGAAAAGCTGCAGGACCAATTTGGGCCCTGAATAAATCAATCTCAAAGGACCACAGTATCTGATTAATGTTAGTGAATTTTGCTCATGTCTGTTTTTCAATTTGCCAAAACGTACAAGAAGTAAAGGCACAATACAGCAGTGATTCTGACCAACTTCTATTTCTTGTGCCGTGCACACAAAACAACACATCTGGGGGTGTCCTCATGGGATCATTGCAGAACTATTAGCTTTGGTTAGCTCAAAACAGAATAATTTACAAGTGGTACAGAGAATTTTTTCATAAGGCTTAAGTCTGTAATCTTTTTTTTTCCCATTCTATAACCAAGTATTTGGTGAGTATTGTTGATGGGGCCGTACAATAGTGTTCTTGTGACTTGCAGCTGTGTTTTTCAAATGAATATTTGTCTTGGATTCTCTGTGGAATCTCTCAGCAGCTTTTATTGATGTTTCTTGGTAAATGTTAAACACTACATCAATTCTTTGACTTTCTGCACCATCATGTACTGCTGATAACCAGGTATTGGTTAACTTTGTTTATCCTTTGGATCATACTCATACCATCAGTGACAGATGGCCTGCTGTGATTTCTGTATGATTTGCATTCCACACAGTCCCTCTACCCAAGTTTCCTGTTTTGTTACTCAAAGTGATCCATCCAATGTCATCAGTGTGTAATGAATAAGACATACTGAGTATGCCTGCTTGGAGCAACACTTTTTTTTTGTTGTTGTTGTTAAATCCTTGTCTGTTTTGAATATTATTATTATTTAGAGATCCTTGTATTTCCTACTCATCTTTTGGTGACTGAAAACACCCTAACCTTCTCTCTGAAAGTCCATTCATGAAATTTCAGCATGAAAGAGCCACTCTCAAGACAACAGTTCTTAAAATAATTGTGGGTCTGCTCAACTACTTTTAGTGCTTTTAGGAGGTCATCAATAGCATCTGGCAGGGCTGGCTGATATGCTGACAAGATCTATTGGTCATTATTGATTGGTTTGATATTAAGAATTTCAGCCTAGCCTGTTGTTTATTATAAGAAAAATTAGTATAAAACCAAGTTTTATTTTCTGTACTTGTTCAGATATTCACTCAGATACATACTCTATTCTGCATGATTTAACCTGGAGATCTTTAGCTGTTTCATGCCTCTCAGCTACATTGTGCTAATATTTTGATGGTCAGCAGCAAGGTAGTATTCAGCTGCAAACTACATCTCCTTGAACTAAACTGATTTGAAACTAAATCCCTTTAACACCCTGGAGTCTGAGTGGACTTCTGTGGTTGAATTGATCTAGTGGAAAGAAAGGGATGTCCTGCTTCCCTCTGGTTCTGCTGTGCGCTCCTGTCCCTTACCTTACATAGTCAGTGTTTTCCATTTAACCTTATTCTTTTCACATTTGCAGGGAGTTTAATTCTCTACCCATTCATCTTTCAGAAATGGCTCTCATGAGATCAGATGAGCACTGCTGCTGGCGAAGGAAGCAGCAGCTAGTCGCAGTCAAGAAAGAAGAGAGGACAACCCCTTTGGTTGTCTACATTAGAACAACACAGCTATACCATGAAACTATACTTTTTTATTGTTAATATAAGATGATCTAACTCTGTACTGCTTATCTTCCTCTAGTTGCACATTCCCAACTCCTTCCTTACTTTGCTCTAGTAATTCTGTGATGAGTTGGATCAGCCTGGTTGCTGATCAACAGATTGCTTACCTGAGAACCTGTCATTTCTTTGTGAGTGTTAGTTTTCAAGTGGATTGAACTCACCCTTTGGTTGCATAATTGCTAGAACTGATGTAAGGGAGGTAGACAGTGGAACAAGTTTGCTGACGACACCAAGCTGTGTGGTGCCGTTGACACGCTGGAAGGGAGGGATGCCATCCAGAGGGACCTGGACAGGCTGGAGAGGTGGGCCTGTGCCAACCTCATGAAGTTCAATCAGGCCAAGTGCAAGGTCCTGCACCTGGGTCATGGCAATCCCAGGCACAAATACAGGCTGGGCAGAGAATGGATCGAGAGCAGCCCTGAGGAGAAGGACTTGGGAGTGATGGTGGAAGAGAGGCTCAACATGAGTCAGCAATGTGCCCTTGCGGCCCAGAAGGCCAACCACATCCTGGGCTGCATCAAGAGGAGTGTGGCCAGCAGGTCGAGGGAGGTGATTCTCCCCCTCTACTCTGCCCTGGTGAGACCCCACCTGGAGTACTGTGTCCAGTTCTGGAGTCCCCAACATAAGAAGGACTTGGACCAGTTGGAGAAGGTCCAGAGGAGGGCCATGAAGATGATCAGAGGGCTGGAGCACCCTTCCTATGAGGACAGGCTGAGAGAGTTGGGGCTGTTCAGCCCGGAGAAGAGGAGGCTCCGGGGAGACCTGATAGCGGCCTTCCAGTACCTCAAGGGGGCCTACAGGAAAGATGGGGACAGGCTGTTCAGCAGGGCCTGTTGTGATAGGACAAGGGGTAATGGTTTTAAAATAGAGGGAGGTAGATTTAGACTGGATATTAGGAAAAAAAAAATTGTAGAACACTGGAACAGGTTGCCCAGAGAGGTGGTGGATGCCCCATCCCTGGAAACGTTCAAGTCCAGGCTGGATGAGGCTCTGAGCAACCTGATCTAGTCAGGGATGTCCCTGCTTCTTGCAGGGGGGTTGGACTGGATGACCTTTGAAGGTCCCTTCCAACTCTAACCATTCTATGATTCTAATGGAAATACATACCCAAACACAGAGCAGATGTCAAGGCCCTTTTTTTTACAGTTGAAGATCAGTCTTAGATTAGTTTGAGTCAGTGATAAGGTTGTAATTGGACAAAATCTTTAAGCTGAAACTGCTGCCAAAAGAAACCGTCCTGCCTGCCTGCCCAGTGAAAACAATCCTTTCTAACCCTATGCTGCTTCTATCTGACAATGATCTGGTTCACCGTGCAACACAGCTGTTTTTATAGTTGCATGATCATCTGGACAATTAAGTGGGTTATCTGACAACGAGTTTTTCAGGTTAACACTTCAGGTCAACTCCCCAGCCTGGCTCTGTGTGTACCTGGCAGTTTGGAGGCTGGTGTGGAGCTGGAGGGATGGCGGTACAGTCTCCTTCACAGGGAGCGTGGTGGGTTTGACACGATGTGTCAGAAGTACAGCTGCACACTTGCATTTGCTGTCTCTTAGCTGACTTACCCGTGGATTCTCCCAGCAGGGCTTACCCACCCCATCTGACCAGGTCTTCCAGGAGCTGGCAGGTGCGCCAGCAGCAACCCGTACACAAAGTTGGTCAGGGCCGAACCGAACGAGCCTGCCAGCTCCTACCTGGGAGCCATCACCCCTACAAAACGGCGCTGCCCCAGCGCCCAGGCACAGAGGCGACGGATTCTCTGCGGGCCCGAAAAGCCCGTCCTCACACCCACCAGCCGGAGCCCGACTCCCCTCTCTCCCCATCCCTCACAGCACTCATACCCCAACGCCCACCCTCACACCCCGCCGCCATCTTGAGCGACCCC
>WHYT01014159.1:32041-54385 GCA_009806455.1 Tetrax tetrax
CCCAAGGGCAGGCAGCCCGGCGCCTGCGCAGACGCGCAGTAAACAGGCTCCGCCGCTCCTCCCCCTTACGTGGCTCCTCCCCCCTTTGCGTGGCCGCCTCCGCGCAGGGCCGCGCGAGCGCCGGCGGCGGCGGCGGTTGCGCAGTGGCGTACATCCGGGCACTGGGGCAGGATGAATGCTCCTTTCCAAGATGGCGGCGGAGGGAGGAGGGAAGGAGATGAACGAGATTAAGACCCAGTTCACCACCCGGGAGGGGCTGTACAAGCTGCTGAGCCACTCGGAGTACAGCCGGCCGAACCGGGTGCCCTTCAATTCGCAGGGCTCCAACCCGGTCCGCGTTTCCTTCGTCAACGTCAACGACCAGAGCGGTAACGGGGACCGGCTCTGCTTCAATGTGGGCCGGGAGCTCTACTTCTACATCTACAAGGGGGTCCGCAAGGTACTGGGGCTCGGCCGCTGCGCTGGGGGGGGGAGCGGCGGGGGGCTCCGCGCCGCCCGCCCGCCGAGGGTCCGCCGGCTGCCAGTGGGGCGTGGGAGCCCCGCTACGGGAGGCTGCGCTGCGGACGGGGGGCAGAGGCCGGACCGCCTCTCCTTCGGCCCCCCCGCGGCGGCCTTAGGGCTGGCAGCTTCTCGGTTGTGGCCCGACTGTGGCTGGGACTTGAGCTGTTCTCCCGATTAACTTGGCCTGTGGGTAGCGGTTAGGGGGCGGGGAGCGTAGGCCTGGGCTGGAGGGCTGTGTTAGGGGACCGGCACTGGCTCAGTACTAGTGGGCTGTGCCAAGTACGGTGTCATGGATGACAGGTGTGCGTAGGGAGCCCTTTGGGGGGATGTGATTGCTTAGGCCTTCCGTGGTGTGCAGGAATGAGGGTTGGCTTTCCACTGGCAAGGCAACCCTGGGCCTCCTTCACCTGCTGCTTCAGGTCTGAGTTTGCTGGACACTAATGCCTGTTGTGATTATGGTGGTGTCAGATCACTGTTTCTAGGATCTTTCTAGCTTTGACTGAATGGCTACAGTAGTCACTGTAATTTTAGGCCTTTATCATGACTTTGAAGCCTGGACTAATTTTAGGATTGTTTCTAAATGAGAGCATTGCAAGGATTTGAGTTTTAAATGTCAGATAATTAACACAGTGAAAGTTGCTTTTACAGGAAAGAACCATTGATGCACTTGAGAGAGACTCCTTACCTGTCATTATTTGATGCAGGACTAACAATGCATGCATTTGATCTCTCAGGCCACCATATTTATGAACAAACCCTTTCTATTTGTTTCTTATGGTCCTTGATTTAATGGGATTTAGAGAAGGATTCAGGATTTGTCATGCTGAGTGAACATGCATCACTCCTAATATAAGTAAACACAGATATAATGATTGTCAGTGTGAAAAATATTTTATTTTTCGAACAGTGGGTGTTCATTATTTTACGTACTTGGAACTTGGCTTCTGTTATATGTGAGTACCTTGAAGTCTTTCTGCTCTTAGCCCAACCATTCAACATGGGATGAAGGCACAGAGAAGTAGTGATGTAGGGAAGGCTGTGCAGGAAGTCTGTAAATGAGTGAGGAATTATACCTGAATCTGTTATGTCCTAAGCTAGTGCTCATATCACTCCTCCTCTGTATAAAATGCAAGGACCAACTGGGGAATGAAGCCTATGTGGTTATTTGTTGATTGTGACTTAACAGATCTGATATGTCCTCTATAATTATATGGAAAAGTGTGTGTATAGATTTTAGTTTCACCCTTGAATAAATTCTAATAATGTAGTTATGTTTTGTATAATACTTGAACAATAGCTTCTTTAAGGATGCGATGAGTATTTTGTATGAAACAGTATTTGCTATTTATAAGCAGTTGCTATCTTTACTATTTACAGGGTATTGTGGGTGGCAGTATCTCTGAAAATCTGTATCCTAAATTATTACCATGTTTGGATTTTGATATCTTATATTCCTTTTTTCCATACAAAGTGCATGCAGAGTTCTCTCCCTTAGATTGCAGAGCAGGCCTTTATGTGGTTTAGTAATCGTACATGTGATTCTTGTCACAGTCATCTCTTGCCACACTTCTGAAAAACAAAAAGCTGAAGCCTGGAGCTTCACTGAGAATAGGGAATTGAATAACTTTTCCCAATTATAAAAATGTCTTTGAGCCAAGTATTTTAATTTTTTTTTCAGATGCTAAAAGCTGCTGGTATGATATACAGTAACTGACAAAATTTTAGTTTGTCAGACCTTTGAATTGTGAGCTTTGACGTGTACCTGTTATGGTGTTAAATACTTTTTTTCCTCTGTGTAGTGTAAAACATACACATTGTTACAACAGAATTCATTTCAATGACCTTTTACGGTGTTAACAATTAAAAGTATATTGTATATTCTATATGTATAATACACTAACTTAGTAAAGTGAACCTAGAGAAGCAGATTAAATAGATTGACACTTAATGAAAATGCTTTAAATGAGAATGGGGAAGATGGCCTTATTAAACTTGTAATACTTGCTTCTTTGCAATTTACTTTGAAACTATTCAATTGGAAGTCATTGTTTTGTCTATATACAGAGTTCATCCAAGAACAGACCAACAGTCTTTCAACTGATTATTTTAACTGATTATTCAGAATCAAAAGTTATATCTTGTGGCTGTCATAAAAGGGAGAGAGCTATTGTTACCTAAACTGACGGTATGTAATTCTGCCTTAGACTGGGCAAACTGTCAAACTCTGCCTGCCTTCCTGTTCTTGGGGGCAGGAGGGGGAGAGCCACTTTATCTGTTGGAGACCAACCTATTTGTGAACCTCTGCATAATACAGATGCTAATAACTTCAATTTTAACTGTTAGTTTGTAATTATCTAAGTATCCCTTTGAAAAAATTACCTAATTTCTTTGACTAAGTCATATTAGAGCAGGAGTCGAATTCATTGAAGCTGTGCTGTGTGTATCTGTCAGGTAGCTATGATTTTTTTTTTTTTAAAGTCTACTTCTTTTCTTGCTAAGACAATGCTTTTACTGAGTGAAAGAACCACTGGGACTTTATTTTTAACTCTGTCTGTTAGATATTGAGATAATTCTTGCGTCGATAATCCATTGCAGCTCAGTACACATCAAGCAAGAGTCACGCTTAAACCATGAAGGACACTTAAGAATAAATAATGTAATATTGGGTCAAAGATAAGGTTACTTGAAAGGATATTTCTTGAAATCAATGATGCTAAGCTTTCTTTTTTTAGTTTCCCTTAAATCCTAAATACATTGCCTTTGCTACATCTAATTTGGAAGTCATGTTTTCAAGTAGACTGCTAATGTATGTTCTGTTTAGGATATTTAACCTATATAAAGAAAAAAAACCAAACCTTTCCAGGCATGTTTCTTTAACGTTGATTCTTCTTCCATGAAACTTGGTTGAAAAGTTGCATCTAGTGTCCAGGACAGTGGTGTGGAGATTGGAGTACTGATAGACAATGATAACAGCTTGCTAGAGAGACAAGGGAAAGTTTTGGATAGTATTTCAAGCTGTTTTTAGAGACTTTTTGAAGCAAAAAGGTATTTTCTCCCAACTTTGCTATTTGCCTCTTTAAAAAAGAAGCTCAATTTTTACAGTTTCACGTTACCACTGAACTTTGCCATTGCCATGAAACATGTTACCATGTTTCCGTGTTTTCCGTGCCAGAAAGCAGAAAAATTATGAGCCAGTGCATTGTTGTTTTTATAAAGAAACTTATGCAGCTCTCTTTCTGTTAATAAGGCAATGCAGACTTCCAGAAAACTGCTGCTTTCTGATTTGGATCCACTGAAAAAAAAGAAATGAACCTATAGTTTAGTAAGGAAAAATTAAACTGATGGAATGAGATGTGGTTGCTTTATTTATGTAAGTATATAATTATTCTCAACTGTACTGAATGTCAATGGACTTTCCCTTCCAGTCCTCCTTAACTTTAGCTTTAAGGTTAGATATGTATGTATGATGATCTCTTGTTAAATGGTAAATTTTCATGAACTCGACTGATCCAGTGACAGCTGAAAATGATGGTCTAGCAGTGTAGTATCCTCTTGGCAGTGTGTTGGGAGGAGCAGGGGGGAAGGAACAAAACTACCTCTTTCAATGGGCCGATCTGTCAGATCGGATCCACTGCCTTATGAGGTCTCACCTGAATAAAGCTTCAGCCTTAAGTCAGATTCAGAATGATCTGTTCTTGGGGGATTGTTGACTTAGTTTTGATTAAGTCAGTTACAGGTGTTACAGGAAGTCCTCTTCTATTATTTTTGCTTCTTCATGGAGCAGGGTTATAAGGTAATAATTCAAAAGTTATTGCTCAAACTATGATGCAGTAATGCTTTGGAAGCATTGCCTTTTCCTCCAGCCCCAAATCAGGAGTGAGGGCTATTCCTTGATTCTTGCTTATGATACAGTCTTGGAGTACTTTAATATGGTTTGTGGCTAGTTGTGCAAAATGATTTATTAGTTGATTTGTTAGTCTTGAAAAGGAGAGCACTATCTCATCTTCTTTGCCTTAGGAATGACTGACAAAACAAGGCTTTCTAGATTGTTGCTGACATTAACTATCAAATTTGTTTCCCTTTCTACTAGGAAGCTAGTACATTTTCCTTTAAGAAGTTGTGTGTCTGATAATTAATGTGTTATTCTCCGTATTCTGTAAATGTTTCTGGACAGGTTAGTCTGCAACTGTCACTGCAATACAGTCACATACAGGTACATATTAGCAGTAGTGTCACAAGGTACACAGTCTTAGCTTTTACGTAACATATTGGGAAGTTACGAGATTTAAGTGTGTAGATTAGCTTATTTCATTATGTTAGGCTTTTTGCATTGTATTGAAATTCTGACTACATACTCTCTTTGTTAACGTGTGGCAGACTTTCCTAACATCGTTTCATTTTTTTAAATCTCTTTCTCATAAAAAGAGCCTTTGTCTTCAGTTCTAGTTTTTTTTCTGCAATTACCTAAAGCAGCAGTCTGTAAATAACTATAGAATACTATAGTATGTTGTAATGGTATTGAAGCAGAAACATATGTAGATGATAAGTTCAGATTGGCGGAGGCGTGGAGGGCAGAATCTATTGGCTGCCTTCTTAACCTTATGGGGAGAAAAGGGTGTAGGAATAATCATATTTGTACTAAGATGAAAGTAATCTCATATCTCAGCTTCTTTTGTTACGAGTTAGCCTAATGGCAGTTCCTGGTTATCAGTAAAAATACTGATGACATGTAGGATTCCTTCCTTTGCAGTTGTCTAAATTACCTTGTTTTTGTTTGGCATGGTGTGGTGACTTTCATTCTGTAGACTGTTCATCTAGGATCTTGTCTCAACAACAGAATAATAATGGGTGGCGTTTGTCCCTGTGCTTAAGGGTAGTGTGAGACGTTTCTGGATTGGAAGCTGGAATTTGTGGAGAAAACCGGCAAATTTTCTCAAGATGTGGGGGGAAGGTGAGTTTCTATTACTGCATATTTAGAGATCACTAAGCTGTGACTGGCCTTCAAAAAAGATGTATATTTTAATACCATTATCTAAAGGGGGCCTACAGGAAAGACAGAGAGAAACTCTTCAGTAAGGCCTATTGCAATAGGATGAGGGGGAATGGTTTTAAAATAGAGAGAGGTAAATCTAGGTTAGATATTAGGAAAAAAAAAGTTTACAATGAGGGTAGTAGAATGCTGAAACAGGTTGCCCAGAGAGGTGGTGAATGCTCCGTTTCCGGAAACGTTCAAGGCCAGGTTGGATGGGGCTCTGAGCAACCTGATCTGGTTGGAGATGGCCCTGCTCACTGCAGGGGGCTTGGACTGGATGGCCTTTAAAGACCCCTTCCAACTCAAACCATTCTATGATTCTGTAAAAGCATATGTGAGATTAAAAATGTGCGGAGTTGTAAAGATCTTTGAAGATACGCTTGTTCTGAAGTAGTGTGAAGTATACCTATATATCTTTTTAACCAGTTCTTAAACTTGCAGCAACAAGAATTCCACAGCCTCCCTAAAGAACTTGTTTTGCTGCTCAGTTTTCTCTGCCCCCCCAACAACTAACTAAACTTCTTGTTCAAGTTAAAACAAACAAACAAACAAAAAAAACCCAGTCTGAATGCTGTTGTTTACTGTGGACATGGAGAACAGTTGACTATTGCCTTTGACTTCTACGTGTTTGAAAACTTGTTAGTTTGTCCTATCATTTTTCCTAAGGTAAATCTAGTTCTTTTAACCTTTCTTTTCACATCTTGAGTTTCAAAATGTTTGATTACCCTCCTCTATATTGGCTTCTGTTAGCTTGCATTTGTGGTACCTAAACTAGATGTAGTACTTCCACCGTGACTTCAGCGTGGCATAAGGTAGAAATACTGCCTGCTGTGCCTGTCTTCTAATGTTCTCGCTAACATATTGAATAATATTGACATTTTTGAATCCTATTCCTAGTGTTGACTCATGTGGATTGTTTCTTATATTGCTGCTTTCTCTCAATTTTTACACGTGTTTTGATTTTTATTGTTTCTATTTATAAAGGCCATGTAGCATTTTCATTGAATTTTATTCTATTATGTTTATTAGAGAGAGTTTTTATTTCCAGTTCTGTGCTGCATACTGCAAAAAATCTTTCCAATCTTGATGTCATTCACAAGTTTGACATGTAGTCACATCCATTAACAAAAATATCTTGTAGAACCACGCGTTCTTTTTGCTGCTGACCTTTTTCACTAGTTATCTTTTCAGAAGACAGATTTGTTCAGTGCTTGCTTTTGGCAAGTTTACCTTGTCAGCTTTTCCCCCCCTTTGTTTAGGTGCTTACAGTCTATTTTGTTTCAGTGGTTTTGATACCCAAGAAAGGTTTACTGCTATGACAGTCAAATTGTATTACGAAGTGTTGTGCATTTAAATATTTATTTGTACCAGAGTCAAACATCACTCTTATTGTCAAAGGGATGACAGACAAAGGTGGCTGATGGAAGTACCACAGTAAAGAGAGCAGAACTTTTTCTCAAAGGTATCTGGTGCCATCCTGCAATGCGGATGGTTTTCTCCTTCTGTGCTGGAGGAATTTACATAGTCCACATTTTTGAGGTGTGGTGTCTGTCTTCAAAAGGGTGTTGTAGATTTATTTTTTTCAAGAAATTAGATAATTTATTGCTGAGTTTTCTTCTTCTTTGTATTGTAGATAATTGTTGTTACGTTGGGACTAGATTCATGAGTCCTGTAGAGGTATTGCAGCTATAGATCAGTAGTACTTTACCTGTTGATCTGTGCTTGTGAAGGTATTTGAAAGTCTCTTTGAAATGTGTTTAAAGTGTTTAATGGATGGATAGACTTACCAGCTTGAGTTTTGTGGTGTAGATAAATATTTTCTTTCTTAATTCTAGTAGGGCTGTACTAAGAACTGCCAAGACATGTTACAGAATATTCCTGTAGAGCTTTCTGAAGGGTGGGTTTTTTTGGTAACTCCTTTCTTCCAGTGGCACTTCTGAAGGAAATAGTGACGATCCAATGTAGATTACAGGAGTACAGATAGATTTAAGCGTTTAACTCCGTTGTGAGGCATATATAGAACAACTAGGACAGGCTCGAGTAAGAGGAAAAACTAAAAAGCTGCTTTAAAATGACACTCTTAAATGTTTCTTGCTGTGAAAGAGAATGAAATATCTGCACTTGATGGAGCTTGCAAGATGATTATTATCTGGGGGCTGCTTCTGAGTTGTAGATAGTGGCATTAGTCTGTAGAGCTTTTACTTCTACTCTGTGCTTCAAGCCTATATCACAACTGTTCGACTTCAGTAAACCATTGCGGTGTATCTTCTGAAGGATTGCTCTACGAGGTAGTTCATTTATCTGTGGCTGTTTGGCTGGCACATTTGACAGTGAATACCCAAATTGATATGCAGCATTTTATAGGCAGTGAATTTGTGTGTGTGGCTGGTTGGTGTTTTTTTTGCCACTGCAGGTATAATTTGTGTTTTGTTTTGTATTGAAGTGTATTTGTAGTAATACTGCAGTTACACTAATTTAAATTCCCCAACTGAATTAATGTAAAACCATTAAGTATGGCACTTATTCTGACAAAATTTTAGTCATAATGCTTCACAAATGCAAATAATGGTAATTTGTAACAAACACTTCTGTCTCTGTAGTGAGTTTAGTGGGCCAGCTTTGTCAGAGTATTTACAAAAGGATTGTGCTATGTGCCTAAATTACAAGGAGTTTGCATTGTGCTTTGACAGATTACAGTCTGCAGAACAGTTAAATAGTTAACTGTTAATAGTTAAAATGTACATTGAAGATGCCAGTGCCTCAGACTCTAAAGTTGCCTAGACCTATCTCTGAGAGGCTTGCAAGCCATAATTGTCTTATTTTATATTCTAGAATCAAATTTAATGTCCTAGTTTGAAGTATTATTGTAGTTCTCTGGCCAAAGGGAACCATCTGAAATACTTTCTTTTGAAGCACAGGTATCCAAAGGCTGCTGGCTGTCTAATTGTTATGACTATGAATTGACATGCTTGGATAAATTATTATTTGAAATCAGTGCCATGTAGTGCTTCCTAACACCAGTGGCCTTTTAGAAAGCTTAAGTAAACTAAAAAGTGACATTAAATGTGCCATACTGTAAGTTAAAGTAATAATATGCTGTTGTGTCCTTCCCAGAAATCAAGTATTTTTACTTCCTTACCTCACCCTACTTGCAAGTCCAAATGTATATGCATTCCATCTTCTAGCATCTACATACGTCCCATTTCTTGTCTACTCTGACTTAAAATAAAGCAGCTGCTTGTGCTTGTCTGGCTTCTGTTTAGCAGACTGTTGGAGAAGAGATGCAGCCCTGTAGTCTTTGTGGGCAGGACCACCAGCCACTACAATTGAAATCTTTCTAGTGGTGTTGTCATAACTTGCATTGGGAAAAGTAAAGCTGTTCACAATGGGATGATAAATCTTTCTGAAAACTGGTTTCAGTTTTGGTTTACCAACTGTAATCTATCTTTAATTTCATAAGTTAATCATAAGGGTCTCATGTGGCTGTAATGGTCAAAGAAATAATACTTACTTTTCTTTTGTTTTGTTTTTTTCCACTTTTAATTCTGGGTAGGTTTGGAAGGTGGTTCTAATAAGCAGTTCTTGGTTAATAATGCTTAATTTTTGTATATCTAGAGAATGTTAAGTGCTGTATTAGAGTAAATGCTACTCTAAGCAGGAACTTAAACTTAAAAATGCCCTGGCACAGGGAGAAAACTTTGGATGTCATGAACAAACTTTGTTATTCCCTGTCTTCTAGGAATAAAAAAAAAACCCCTAATTCTTATTATCTTACAGGAAGTTTGCATACATTTTGTAAGGAAAGTGATACCATGTAAAACTTTGAGAGGACTCCAGTTTATGGCTTGAATGTTCCCTTTCAACTAAAGGAAAGGGGAGTAGTGACAACAGGAGACTGAATGGATGCCAATATATATTAAACTGTCTGTTAAAAATCCATGAGTCTGGTGAAATAAACTATTGGAATGATGCCTTAAGGACACTTTAAGCCTGCATGGTCACAAGGATGACTTGGAAAACTTGGTGACTAACATAAATTTCTTCTCTTCCCGACTTACAAATGTAACCATAACAAATATGTAGTTCTGCAAGTTATAGTCTGGTCATGTTTTAACTGTATTTATTTCTAAGGATTTTTTTTTATCCCAGTTCTTGTAATCAAGACTTCTGCAGAAGTTGTTCAAGTTTTCTTTAGATTTGAGGTGGATATTGGAGCATGACCCTGATACAAGTTTGAAGCTATTATTGAAATGAAATTTTGGCAGTTGTTGTAAAGTATTTTTTCTTAAATTGTCTTGATTTTTCTGGTTTTCTATTAGTTACTGTCCTCAGTATTATAGAAAAATAGTTATGCACTTTTCAAAATAATGTTAATATGATTTAAATTCATAGTTTAGATTTGCATAGTTTAGTGGTCTAAATGGCAAATACTACCTCTAAAAATCAATGTTAATACTGTATTGAGAAGGTGACAATAGTGGCTTAGCCTATATTTTCCTTCAAATTTCCACCTTTCTTTCTTACTAGGATCTATATAGCAAACAGTTGGATTTATTTTTCAGACTTTCTTTTTAAATGAAATTATTATTAGCCTTTGTAATAGGAGAGTGGGCCAGAGGCCTTTGATAGCTGCCTGTTTGCACTTCAGATGTCAGAACGGTCTATCTTTAAAAAATAATTTGTGAAGGCAGGAATAGTTGCATGGTTAGGCAATACTGCTTTTGACGTTTGATACCATGTATGCGGTATTTCTTACCTGTCTTGTAGGTATAGCTCATCTGGCATGCGTCAGTTCAAGTTATTACTACATTGCTTGTAAATAACCAAATAATTTTTTTAAAGTGTGCATGTTCAGTATGATTATATTGATTCAGGTGGAGTTTTTTTCCCAAATAAGACTTTCAGAAATACAGGGTGGAGCTTGTAAAAGAAAGACAATAATTCCTTAGTCAACCCTAGCATATTTAGTAGCATTAGCTGTATACCTCAACAGGTGACTTCTAGCAAAATCTCACTGTTCCTTCAGAATGTGATCTTACGCTCTATCCTCTCTAAAGGAAATTGTCTGGTTATGTTCACGTCAGTTGACACATGGGGTTAGCCTGCCTTTCTCACCTTTGGCAGTGAAACTGTGATCCCATGTACAGAATAACTTCTGTCTCTGTCGTGTACAGTTAGCAAACACTTGTAAAGTTTTAAGGTGCTGTTCTAGATGAAGTTTCCAACCTGCTAGCAGTATTGGCAGCATAGACTCTGTGCCAGTGAAATGACTGTTGAAGTGCAGTCCTGTGTTTTAGCCAAAATGGAGCTTCTCAAAATGCACTGAACTGAAGTGGGATGATTAAGTGTGGGCACACGTTAGCACTTTTGAATCGGAGAGATGGGACGAACAACTGCTCTGAACAACTTAAATATGCCCAGTGAACTGTCTTTAGTGGTGCTCAAGATGATTCATAGTTGTCCTCGTTGTTTGAGTAACAAAGTGCTCGTTGTCAATTAAGTTACTACAGCAGTCTAGAGGCAGCTTGCTTAGCTGCTCTAACTCTGTGTTGCACTGTAGCAGCGTGCACATCTCTGTTTCCCCTGAGCAGTAGGTAAACCCTTTTGCAAAAGGGTTTATCGGGCTGGCGTTGGTCTAGTTGATCTGTGTATTGGTTTTTGTTAGGCCTAAAGTGGTAGAGGCTTTGCTTGTCCGTGAGAGAGAGCCAAAGGGGAATGCTAGTAAGACTGGTGCTCAGAGAAGTCCAGTCGTATGATGCTAGAAAGTGCTTTTGCTTTGCTTTCTCTTCAGTTACTTGGGAACACTTTCTTCATTTGTATCACTTCTCATTAGTAGATGTCTTGCAGCTGTGGAACTTCCAGTGCAAGTTGATAGAAAGGAAAATTTAGATTTGGACAATCTGCTGGTATCAGCGCTGGTTAAAGGTATGATGATTTTTGACAGCAGAAATCCCTAGCATGCATAGTATTGGTATGCCCTTATCAATGGAGGGGGGTGATTTAATAGCTGGGCTGTGTTCTGTCAGTAGCCTAGCTGTGTTCAGTCTGTGCCCTCCCACAGGCTTCTGTTAGGACCTTCAGCAAAATGCTTAGGACACGGGCAGTTACTCAGTAGCCGGCACTGCTGTCTGCAGGAAGATCAGGAGGTGACAAGAGATAGTCTGATCATTCCCTCCTACTCTGGAGACGAAAATCAGCCTGAGGAAAGAGACAGTGTTATGTGACCGTTTGAGATGATAAATCCTTTCAGCCTTTTAATGGTAAATTTGAAAAAGTAATAAATAGTAGGCAAAAGGGCTTTTTTTCTTCCCCACATAATATCCATACCAGTGAAATTGTCAGCACTTACTTCAAGTATCTTAATACTTGAAGGCCATTGGGAAGGCTGGTGCTGAAATTCAGAACATGCTGCCTTTTGCTCAGACTTCTGCAGCGGGATTCTGACTTGCGGATTAGGTTATATCCTAGACCCTATAGGTTTGGGACTATGAGAAATCGGAGTTCACTACAGTGCTAGAGTATCACTACAGTATTTGGAAATTTGGCCTTGATATTTGTTTTTTAGTAGCCTGTGCTCCTATTCTTGTTCTGTAACACTTTTTGCCTAGCTGGATTGGGTCATTACGAAATGTCTTCAGCCCCAGAGGGAAGATGCATTGCAAATTAACAATTTCAGGACAAGAGTTAAGACAACTATGTTATTTCATCTGTCTGTTACTAAATATAACCACAAAAAGCATAAACCATTGGGCCTTTTTCTGGTTTTGGAGCATACGTTATACATTTGGTTGATAATTTATTCACGTAACTTCAGTAGAACTGTTTTGGGGCTCTTGGAATAACAGCTAGTTACATCTTATTTTTGGTACAAAAGTCATTAAGGCTTTGTTCTAGCAATATTTTGTTAACGTGCTGCAACATGATGGACTTACTGTATCAAAAATGTCCCGTGTTCCTTTAGGGCTTGCAAACTTCAGCCCTGGCCAGAAAAGACATGATTCTGACTTACTGGACAGATAATTACTGTGTTGTATTTGCCTCGTACTGAGCTTTGCAATGAAAAATGTATAAATTGATTAACAATTAACTCATACAGTGAAACAGGTTTCTATAGCAAGAGGGCAATGCAGGGTAGAATTATTCAGACTACTTTTCTATAACAGATAATTTTTTCAGTTGGACTAAAACATTGTTTTGTTATAGCAATGGATAATCCTGAGCTATTTTGCTGCTGTGTTTTTCTCCTAAATAAATAACTTTTCCTCTTTATGTGCTGAAACTGGGATGGGGGAAACTTTCAAAGATAAATACCAAGGTGGTAGACTGGTGGAAACTCAGCCTGCTGCTACTTGCCTATGTTACTTAGTATAATGGAGCTATACTGGATATGTTATTATGCAGTATGAATTTATACTTCACTTCTACCTGTTGACAAGTCTAAATGAAACTGAACTTACTCTAATTTAATAATAATGATCATATAATAGCTTGCAAATTTCAAGTAAATCAATAAATAGAGTTTAGTCCTAATGCTGATTCCCTGAATTAGTCAGGCTTTTGGTTATTTATTCTTTGTATGTTTAAAATCTCTGTATATTTTATTTGTTTCAATACTTTTGAATACCCTTAGAGAGGAATGTTCTAATTTAAACTTCACTGTTAAAATTGGGAAAATTAGGGTATTTTCAAGGAACTTCAGATGTTGGGGTTTTTGTGATAAAACACACTTGTAAAGCCAACTTTTGAGGGTTACTGTATTTTCATCTTTTTAAAGTTAGAAGAAATTATATTTGAACAACTTCAGTGATGAAGCTACAACAGCCTTAGCCTTTCAACAGGGAACTTAATTTTGTGCGATGTATTTTGAGGATACTTTGAATGTCTGATCGCTTGAAAGAAAAAACAAAAGCAGCAGTTCTGTCTCTGGCAAGTTGTACGTACAGTCAACCTCAAGGGATGCTATTGATAGGTGTGCATGTGTTGTTAAAGAGCATTTTTCTGATATAGTAACAAAACTATACCAAGGTTTTAGAGAAGAAAAAATACATTTCAAAGCTAAAGTGAAAGTAATTACTTTGAAGGTGTGACTGACTAGAACACTAGTCCAACAGGTCAGGTAACTTCTTTGTGTGCACATGGGGAGGAGATGAACAACTCGAAGATGATGCTGTTGTTAAGTCATGCAGTGTTTCCAGTTTGTTCCATGTTTTAGGGGCCATCTAAAAGCATCCTGCCAGCTCTAATTTAAATGTCAACTTTAATAGGTACAATTTTCTAACCAGTTTTACTTGCAGAGCTGAGCCAATTTAAAGCATTTTCCAGTGAAAGTAACTTACGGAGTGTTTAATAAGTATCCCAACTGAGCCTGTGAACTAAATGAGAACAGTTGCTGAATTGTGCCAGAATGTGTAGCTTTACATGGAATTCATTTGATGTTTATGTACCTATTTTCCTTATTTTAATTTGTTTCTTACATCTAGTATGTGTATCTTTGTTCAGCTCATCTGAATCATGCCTCATTCAGCATTAAAAACAGGTGAGAAAGGACTGATTGTAAGTGTAGGCAACAGTGTGACTAGACTCTAGGAGTAGGAGGAAATGAAAGGATCCACTGGAGGATAAGGAACAAGGAGGAGATCAGAAAGATATCTATTACCTTCTTACTTTAGAGCTCTGAATCTGTTATAACTTTCTAGACTGTAGCTATTGAGAAAGGAGTTACAGTTAACTAAGCGTAAATCTTAAGTGAAGCTTGTAGAACTTAATTGTGAAGTGTAGGTAAGGAAGGAGATAATTGTTATTGTACTCTACACTTTTGAGGAACTGAGAAAATTAAGAGACTAAAATCTGTGCTTCAGTGCACTCTAAGCTTATCAGGTGGTGATATAGTCTTTATGCGATATGTGACAGTCTGTAAGGAGTATTGAAACACAAACTTTATTCAGTGCCTGTGAATATTTGGTATGCTCTCTGCTATTCTGAAATAGATTGCTTTTTAATTCACCATATTCCTAACAGTGAAAACTTCTCCTAAAAACCCTTTGGCTGCCCATGACTCCAATGACAAGCAGGTGTTTTCTTAAGGCTTATTCTTGATTGTATTTATGTGGAGAAAAAAGTTCAAGAGCACTACTCCCTCCCACTCACCCAAAAAACCCCAAACCAAAACAACAAAACACCCTATCACAACAACAAAAGAACCTCCAAAGAACTGTGAAGAATTCTCAACTGTTTCAAGTTACTTTCAGTTTTAGTTTTTGAAATACCGAAAGAAGGTAGTGGACTTCTGTTAGTTTGTTTTGCTTGAAGTAAAAGGTTGTCTCCCTGTGGTGTAGGATGATGGAAGACATTAATGTATAACATGTATTATATTTCCAACTCTATATGAAGTTCAGATGCTCGGCCTTTCTAGTGTAATACTCTGTTAGTAGGGAAGAATTATAACTTAAGTTCACATCCTTATATGAACTAGCAATTTTTGATTGTTAAAATAGATATTTTAACTGAAGGAGTTCTAGAACTTAAACTCATTCTGTTCTGAAATGGAGAAAGAACTAAAGTGCCTAGTTCTTGGTATCTTTTTAGGTATTTTTACAACCTTATGTAGTTGAAGATGTCCCTGCTCCTTGCAGGGGGATTGAAGTAGATAACCTTTAAAGGTCCCGTCCAAAGCAAACTATTCTTTGATTCTGTTTTACTGATTGCAGGGACTGTGACAACTGTTGAGAAGAGAGCTTCTAGGAGTGGTTTTGAAAACAGTTAATACTTTCATTGATAATGTTGGGAAAAAGAAGTAAGAGCATGTCCATGATGGCGAAATTCTCATCAAGTTGGGAGGCGTCACTGTTCATAACCAGAATTCTTTATAAGGAGAAACAAGCTGATATCAGAACAGTGACTGAAGTGAAACTTCATTGAAAAAATGCATAGTTAGGGAATTTTTGCTTCAGCCATAAAATTTTGAAAAGATAACCAGGGTGTAATGTTGATTACAAGCTGAGGTGAGCCAGCTTGTGATACAGCTGTTGACGGCAGGAGGAGATAAATGCCATTCAAAGATGCATCAAATGAAGTTTGCCAGTAGAAATAAGGAAGTGTTTTTAGTGCCATTGTACAAGGCGTTGAAAAGACTGCTTTAATATTGTATGAAATTCTAGTTGCTTCTGTTGATGAAGGTGATTTTCAGCTCCTGCTACTTAGGAAAAGATGGTGTCTTAATGTAAAACTGGAGGAAGAAGAGTGTGATTTTTAATTAGCTGAGCAAAGTAATTCCTGTTTATTAAAAACTTCTCCAAGGAAAGGCAGAAAGGCTACTTTACTGGCTTTTTGGATCCAGAAGAGGAAGTGAAGTGCAAGATACTGAGGAGCTGGAGACACTGAAGTCCAATGAAAGAATGGAAGTACAGCTGACTTAGCAGGCTCTTTCCACATCTGCAATGTTTTATAGTAACAGTGTCTCAGTAGTTTTGTAAGGAAGCTTCAGGGGGTTTTCTTTTGGTTTTTAGGTTTGCTTGAGGATGGTTCTCTGTATTGTAAGTATACATTTTTACAGCAGGCGTTGAAGGTCAGAACTATTTCATCCTATCTTTAATCATGAGCAGCATAAAGGATGATATTTTCTTGAATAATAACATCAGGTAATAGAAGGTGCTGTAATTTATTATAAAAAGAGGTGATCAGACAAGCTTTACTTTTTTATCATAAGGGCTAGTGAGACTGAAAAAAACCCCTAAGCAGTAAACCTGTTTTTGTTTCAAATTTTCCTAACCTGTTCTTTATTTACTTTTATATAAATTCTAGTATGCTGAGGTATTTGGTCTATTTTCTGGCAATTAGGAAAGAATCCATGTGCTTAAAACAGATGTTTTCTTATTCATGATCCTGTATTTGAGCTGGATGTTTGAAAGAACATCTTTCTTCAAAATGGAAACTAAGAAAAGCTAGCAACTGTGGCTTGGCTTTGCCCTGCTAGTGTTCATCCTAGAACTTCAAGTAAGTTAAGCAGTTACTTGGCCCCTCTTGCACCAAAACAGAATGATTTCCCACCAGGATGCCACTTTAGTCTGTGGAATCTTTCTCACTTAAATGCACTCTTGGAACAAATTTTCCTTTCTGCTATGAATGCAAAGTCTTGATTCCCAGGAGAGAAGATAGTGTCAAATAGAGACTCTGCTATTCTAATTTAGCTGCTTATATAGTGGACATACCTTGCTCCTCACATCTGAGTGCATTCTCTTTATTTGGTAGCTCTTTATGCATGTCTTTTGGCAGTGAAGTTTCCCTATTACCCTCCCATCTTAAAGAACAGCAAAAATCCTTTCAGATTTGTGATAGTTAATAAGGTGATTTTTCCAGTATGAGAATTGCTTGCTTTGTTCTTTGGGATACGTTAGGATGTTAATGTATCTTGATCAATATGCAGCACTAAACAGTTAAACAGAATTTCAAGTAGAGGCTCAGGCTGCTTGGTTACCATGGCAAACACAGTAGGAAATTCATGCCAAAGTTTGGAAACTAAGATACACAAAAGAAACCTCGTAACTGAAATAGTCACTTTGAGGAACAAGTGTAGTTGTTCAAAATTTATTAGGGTCCCTCTTCCAAATAATACTGTTTTAAAATCGTAGTTTATCAAGTAATTCTTAATTGCCAGTTCAGAGTTTTGCACAAAGCGGGCAACATTCACAAGCAGGGAAGTGTGACGTTCTTTGTTGGCTTGCCCTCTAACTGTAAGGGCACTCCGAGTGAATAGAATAGCCTCTTGGAGACAGATAAATTACTGAAGTACTGTAATCAAGATTGCCATATTTTCAGTGTGCCATGTCTCATTTAACAGATGTGACTGGTTTAGTGTGTGTATATATATATGTGTAATGGTTTGTCTATGTTAATAATTACATGTATGTTAGAACCTATATTTAATGATTTGTGTATGTTGAAGATCTTGAACTGTTTAGTTCACTTTGCCACAGTTGTTTGTTACAGTTAGCAAACCTTAAGACAAAGATCTGTATGTTGATGTTTTAATGGGGTAGTTTTTGTTTGATGGTTTCCCTGATTAATCAGCTGTATTTGAACTATCTATGAACACAGTATTTCATGTTGCAGTCCTATCAGTATATTGTGGCAAAATCTGATATTACTGCATGTGACTTGCTGTACAGTTTTCCATAGGTGTGGTCACATGCAAATCATGCAGTTATTTTTCTCTTTCTGAATGTAAATTAGTACATGTATTTACATGTATCTTTTCCAAAATCTTATCCCCCCAAAGAGGAAGCTGTTATATAGAAAGGCCAATCTGTGCCTTGAGAGACACACTGCTTGTAAAAATTTCCTGAAGATGGAGGCTAGAGTCGTAGCTGGACGTTGAGATTGTGTGCACCTACCCTGACGTGGGACTCAACCTCATCGTTTTATGCTCTGCATAACATGTATTGGAGATTGTTTGGTAGTTGGAGGCTAAGGGAAAGCAGTTTAGGTTATTATTGAGAAACTGTGATTAATTTGCCTCTGCCTTTATAGCACATGGTGTCTTGGGAAGGAAGGCTTGATGTCATGATAACTACGAAGTGGTGTTACTGGAATATGCAGTGTTGGAGGTGATGGAACAAGCACCTTAGTATTAGGCTGACATGGTGTTCTGGAGTTCTCCTGAGTTTTGAGTGTAAAGAGGCTGAGCTGCAGACTTGTTACAAGTACCATTGAATTACAGGTTAGTCTGTGCTTTTTGCTGATCTCTTGAAAAAAAGGACTTACTAATCACTTCATAATGAGAACAAAAGTAGAATTTGGAAACATCTGGAACATTACACTGGAGTTGAAGTCAAAGGAAAGTAAGAATGTAAGGGTCACAGGAAGTGATGAACCGTGCCATTGATGAGGCACAGTAAACAAAACTTTAAATCGCTTCCATCCCACTAAGTTGAACATATGGTAATTTATAGTTCTGTGGTACATCTGTACTTCAGAAGAAGAAATAAGTTAGAAAACCAGCAGAAATTGAAGGTGGACTAATTTGACTAACTGTCAAGGCAAGAGGCAATTGTAAGAAACTTGGGAGATGCAGTTATGCTAGGTGAATGAGCAGGAGGGGTGTTTGTTCCCACTAATCTTTTGGTGGCATAGACTGGAGGAAAAAACTTTAGTCAGGTTGGAACCACTATATAAAAAGAAGAGGAGATTGCTGTAGATGACTGCCTTAATTGATCAATATTTGAGTCCTAATTTTTCTTTATTGTAAGATGGAATGGGGAAGAATACCAGAAACAAGAATGGAATAAATCATAGAATCATAGAATCACATGGTTGGATGGGACCTATGAGATCATCCAGTCCAACCGTCTTCCCACTACCATTGGTGCCAGAGCTACTAAACCATATCTTGTAGCTCCTCATCAAAAGCCGCCTCTTGAACACTGCCAGGGACGGCGACTCCACCACCTCCCTGGGCAGGCCATTCCAGTGCCTGACCACTCTTTGGGAGAAAAAGTTTTTCCTCACATCCAACCAAAACCTCCTCTGGTACAACTTGTGGCCATTACCTCGGGTCCTGCTTGTTGCCTGGGAGAAGAGGCCAAACCCCTGCTCATCACAACCTGCCTTCAGGAAGTTATAGAGAGCTATAAGGTCTCCCCTGAGCCTCCTCTTCTCCAGACTGAACAATCCCAACTCCCTCAGCCGCTCCTCATAAGACTTGTGCTCCAGACCCCTCACCAGCTTTGTTGCCCTTCTCTGGACACGTTCCAGGGCGTCAGTGTCTTTCTTGTAGTGAGGGGCCCAAAACTGAACACAGTACTCGAGGTGCAGCCTCACCAGCGCCGAATACAGGGGGATGATTACCTCCCTGCTCCTGCTGGCCGCACTATTTCTAATGCAGGCCAGGATGCCGTTGGCCCTCTTGGCCAGCTGGGCACACTGTCGGCTCATGTTCATCTGAGCATAAATATTGAGCATATTGCATTGTACAAATCAGTAGATCCATGTTTAATTGTTCGTGCAGGTCTAAAAAAAAAAAAAAAAGAATTATTACAAAGAGATTCAGAGAACTGGTGAAAATTGTGATAGTTGAAAACCTCTGTGGAAATACTGAAAAGGATGGGACTGCTTATTCCAGTAAGCAGTGTAAGTGCTTTGTATATAAGGAATGTTAGCTATCATTGTCTCTTCCTGGGAACAAGAAGGTATTCAGTAAAATCAGAGGGAAACAAAATTGAGAACTGATACTTTTTTTCCACATATTTAACTTTATCAGTCTTGCTTCAGTCATCTAAATAAATAAATTAACAGAAAGTGGGTGTTAAAACAAAATCTGGCAATATTTGCAGTTCCATGTAGTAGTTAATGCAAAAAAAAAAAAAAAAAAATCCTGTAAAGGGTTATTAAATTTCCATATTTGCAATTTAAATGGCTTCCTGAAAGAAGTCTAGGATGGAGAATAATCCATTAATGCAGTTAACTTCTTGAACTTACTTCTGGAACATATATCTGTCCACTGTTGAAGAAGTGATATTGGAGTAAAAAAGTCTTGGATTGTGGTCCAATTCTGCATGTGCCAGTATGTATGTGCCGTGACTTGTTAAATCTATGTCTTAATTTTTAAACCAGTGAGGGAGACACCAGTATAAAAATGTGACCTCTCACCTGTGGTTTATTAATAGCCGAGAGAGATCATTGTTTTGAACTTAAAACTGCACAGTGAGATCTTTCTTACATATCTCCTTTAAAAAGAGCTGAGTAGGGGGAGAAGAGGAGGAAGGTGTCTGCTTTGCATGCAGAACATACGTGACTCTAAATTAGGTTTCTGTTGGAGTGGTTTTTCTCCAGCAGGCTGAGCTACAGTGAGACAAAATTCTGTAGACCAGCCGCTGGGAAGAGACAATAGTACTGATATCATGCCTTCTATTCCCTTCTTCCTGTGGGGAAAAAAAAGTCAACTAATTAGTTAAACCAAAATAGAATATCTAGTTCAGTTCACGTCTGTTGGGAGTGTGTGATACAGCGACTATATTCAGAGTTGTTTGAGTTTAACCAGCCTGTTTACAGATTTAGTGTGACCAAGCACATAACACTGAAGTTAGAGTTTCAATACTTATGTGAATTGATCATGTCATTAACTGACTCCCATCGTACGGTGAACTTTGCAAAAGGAGCTGTGAAATACTGCCTCTGTTAGCTGTTCTTCTTTGTGGGATTCTGAGTGATTGTTTAGATATTCAAGAACAAGTTCAAGCTCTTGTGCTCTTTCTGTATCGTAGTAAAGCAGCATTGTACAATATTTAATGTGAAAGACTGGTGCGCTTCTAGGTAAGGAAGGGACAAGTTTTCCTCTGCACATATAATAAAAATTGCCTTTGTTAAATAAGTAGAAACAAACACCTTTTGAAAAGTTAAGTTACAATGTCATGTCATTTCCCTGAAGTTTTAGTGATTTGATGATAGTGCAGCTGAAGATTGCTCAAGTTACTTGGAGTGCTTCCAGCCTACTTCCTGCAGTGAGCAGGCTGTTCCGTTTCTTTCAGAGATGCTAAGCACTGCTCACAGACCTTTTCAGGACAGACCAAGACTTGCTCTGGAGAGCTGTGCTGAGGGTTGCGGTCAGTTCATTAGAACACTTAAGAGTCTGATCCAACTCTTTGAACAGCACTGTCAGAAGTTGAACGTTTTGGTCTCCTACTCAAAAGGATCAGTGTCAGCATGGGTGTAGATTTTACCAAATGAATAGCATGTTGAATTGAAAATGTTCAAAGTTTCTAAAAGAACAGTTTCAGTGACTTGAGACTTCTGTTGGGTTATAGAATCATAGAATCATAGAATGGCTAGAGTTGGAAGGGACCTTCAAAGGTCATCTAGTCCAACCCCCCTGCAAGGAGCAGGGACATCCCTGACTAGATCAGGTTGCTCAGAGCCTCATCCAGCCTGGCCTTGAACATTTCCAGGGATGGGGCATCCACCACCTCTCTGGGCAACCTGTGCCAGTGCTCTACAACTCGCATTGTAAAAAATTTTTTCCTAATATCTAATCTAAATCTACCTCCCTCTAATTTAAACCCATTACCCCTCAGCCTATCACAACAGGCCCTACTGAACAGCCTCTCCCCATCTTTCCTGTAGGCCCCCTTGAGGTATTGGAAGGCCGGTATCAGGTCTCCCTGGAGCCTCCTCTTCTCCAGGCTGAACAGCCCCAGCTCTCTCAGCCTGTCCTCACAGCAGAGCTGCTCCAGCCCTCTGATCATCTTTGTGGCCCTCCTCTGGACCTTCTCCAACTGGTCCATGTCCTTCTTATGTTGGGGGCTCCAGAACTGGACGCAGTACTGCTGGTGGGGTCTCACCAGGGCAGAGTAGAGGGGCAGAATCCCCTCCCTCAACCTGCTGGCCACGCTCCTCTTGATGCAGCCCAGGATGCGGTTGGCCTTCTGGGCCACAAGAGCGCATTGCCCACTCATGTTGAGCCTCTCATCCACCAGCACTCCCAAGTCCTTCTCCTCAGGGCTGCTCTCGATCCATTCTCCGCCCAGCCTGTATTTGTGCCTGGCATTGCCGTGACCCAGGTGCAGGACCTTGCACTTGGCCTGATTGAACTTCATGAGGTTGGCACAGGCCCACCTCTCCAGCCTGTCCAGGTCCCTCTGGATGGCATCCCTCCCTTCCAGCGTGTCGACAGCACCACACAGCTTGGTGTCATCGGCGAACTTGCTGAGGGTGCACTCTATCCCACTGTCCATGTCGCCGACAAAGATGTTGAACAGGGCCGGGCCCAACACGGACCCCTGAGGGACGCCACTGGTGACCGGTCTCCACTTGGACATTGA
>WHYT01014160.1:0-10372 GCA_009806455.1 Tetrax tetrax
TTTTTTAAATTTTTTTTTTTTTTTTTTTTTTTTCTGCCCGTTTCTCTCCCAGTTTCCTGTCACTGCCGGCGGAGCGACAGGCTGTCCGTACGAAATTTGGGGTGCGTGCCCCGGCGAGCCGCTCTCACCTGACATCACAGCCGCACCGCAGAGAGCCGAGCGGGACGGGTGCCTTCCCCGCCCCAGTCTCCCTGTCTGCGAAATGGGGCGGTGACCGTGACCCACCGTGCCCCCCACCCTCGGAGCGCTGGGAAGGGGCCCTGGGGTGGTCGGGTGCTGCCCATGGCACTGGCCCCCCCAAAAACGCTGCGGGGACATTCCCCAGGGCTGGCACCAGCTCAAGCACTTTGGGGGATCTGCCTCAGTGGGCTCACTCTGTCCTCAGACAGCCGCAAAAAAAATCACTTTTACCTCTGGTTTTCTTTTTTTCTTTGCCAGTATTAGTTAATTAAACTATGCAAATTAAAACAACTTAATTTCTATAATATCAGGACCAGAGCCTCAAACCATTTGGTGTAGCTTGTCTGGCACGTACGTTACATAAAATGTTTGGAGTGGCTCTAATAGAAATGAAAAAGACTGTAAATCAAGTTTAATTTATTCATTTTCTGTATGGTATGAAAGCATGCCAAAATCAGATTATTTATGAGCCCTTCATAACAATAGGCATTTTTATTGGTTGCAAATGACAAAAGGGGCTCTCAGAGGGATTTTTTTTCTTCTTTTAAATTTTTTGAATGCCTTTTCAGAAACATTTGTTTTTTTGGACTCTATGATCTCAAAGAAAAATATTTAATCATTGATACAGTAAAAATAATTTATATTTAGATACTGAAAAACACATCAGACTTTAAAACATAAATACACAGAGCTAATCCGGCCCAGAGGCTCCGGCAAATGCTCCACCACAGGTTGGAGAAAAGAGCTGTGATTTATACCCGCTTCCTTAAATTTCCCATTAAGAGCATAATCTCCCAGAAGTCTTTCACAAAATGCCTGAGCCACGCAGGGTTTTTCCTTTCGCTTTTCCAGAGCCGCTTGGCGGGTCGATGGGCACACGCGTGCTCGGGCACACGCGTGTGCCCACCCAAGCGCCCGGCGGTGGTTTGCTCTCTCCTTGCCCATCACAACACCTCTTTCTTGGCGGGTGACCGTGTCCCACCGGCTCGGCCACGGATCCTCACCGGCTGCCGGGATGCTCTCGCCGGCGTGGCGGTGGTGCCAGCCCACACGTGCCGTCATGGGGGCGAGGGTGCTGGGCCGCCCCGCGAGCTCTGGGAACGGGTGTAGGGTCTGGTGCTGGCACCCATGGGTGCCCCCTAACCCCTAGACCTGTCCACACCCTGAAGGGCAACGTCCCTTCTCCTCGGAATGCCGCTGTTTAGGAGGGGTGCTGTCCCGAGCACCCCCAAGACCCCAGTTTTGGGGGCAGCGAGCCAGGCAGGAGGGCGTCCCCTGGGACGAGATGGCCTGCCACCACCTCCACGATGGGGACGGTGCCACGGGGTGCGGGTGCCCTCCATCCCACCGCATCTGGGCATCGCGGCCAACAGACACCTGGCAGCCTGGGGACCCCAAAACGCCCGGCTGAGGTGGCCCGGAGCGTGGCTGGGATGCGCGGGGGGGGTCGGCTTTGCTGGAGGGCTCTGGTAGGCGTGATGGGGAGTGGGCAGAGGCACCCCCTCCTGCAGGAACAGGGGCTTTCTCTGCGCCAGGCCCGGCCAATCCTGAGAAAAAAAAAAAAATAAGAAAAAACAAGAAGAGAAAAAGAAGGAACCCCCTCCCCGGGAGAATTAGCATCCAGGATCTGTCAGTCACTGGGAGCTTTTGGTAAAAGGGGCCCCTTGTCAGCCTCTGCCTTTGATGTGACTGGGACGGAGGTGCTCAATTAAAAGCCTATCAGTCTGTAAGTAAATCAACGCCTATCAGGCTTGTCACATCAAACAAACGATTATTGCACCAGCCCGCCCACCCCATTAATCTGGCTGTTCCCTCCTGACAGCTCAGGGTCAGGGCACTGTAAATCCTGCACTGGATTGCAGCCACCTGGAGCAGGATGAAAGCAGCCCCGCCGCGCCTGCGCCTGCACCCCATTTCTCCCCGGCGAGGGGCACCGCTGGCCCCGGCAGCCCTGGGGTGCTGGGCGCGGGGCTGGGGTCCCCGCCGGAGCTGAGCTTTGCAAGGTCGCAGCCGCCGACGCGGGCGGTTTGGCGGTGCCGCGCGGCTGCGGCGAGCGTTGGCGAGCGTTGGCGCTGGGGATGCTGAGCTGCGCGGCACGGAGAGCTCGGCACCCGGCTTGTGGGTGCTCGGCGCCCAGCGCCGGACCAGTACTGCCAGCACCCGCCTTGCTGCCGCGGTAACGCGGGAACAGCTCTGGAGATGGCTCTGGGCAGCTCTGGGACGTTGTCCATAGGGACGGCCACCACACAGCCCCACGTTCCCACGTGGAGGGCGGATTGCCGCGGTCTGCAAAGCCTGCCGTCTGCAGGGATTGGCCTTGGGAGCCTCTCGGTGACTCACACGGCAAAGGAACCAACGGGCCAAGGTTTCAGGTGCTCTTTGGGTCTGGATCAGCAGCAGCGGCCCCCGGGGACACCGGAGCTTTCCCATCAGGTCACTCAAGGTGAAGCCAACTGGGCAGCAACTGGGGCTCCCACCCTCGTCTGCCCGGATGCTCTGCATCTCCAGCACCGGGGCTCGGGAGCAAAAGGGCTGGGGCTGGTGGCTGGAGCCCAGCAGCGGGCGGGAGGCGCGGGGGCCATCGGCTCCCCGGAACAAGCGGCTCTATTCAAGGGAAGGCAGAAGACAAACTTTCTGGAAAAGCCTCTGTGCTGCGGCGGAGCAGCCTCGGGGCAGCCGGAGCTCGTGACCCCCGCGCCCAGAGGCAGAGGCTGTTTGAATAAAGGAAAAGCGGAATCTCGGATCACATGAGGGCAGGGCCGCGGAGCAAGGACAGCGAGCGGGGCGAGCCCCAGGAAGGCTGGGAAGGGGCTCGGTGCCCCACGTGCTGGCTTTGCCCTGATGGCAGAGCTCCAGCGGGGTCCGTCCACCTCTGCGGCTGAGGGCGGCATGGGGGCAGAACCAGGACCCTTCGGAGCGAGCACACGTAACTGCCCCGAGCACATGTAACCGCCCCGAGCACATGTAACCGCCCCGAGCACGCGTAACCGCCCCAAGCACGCCTCTGCCACTGTCATCTGTCAAAAACAGGACCTGCACTCCCCTGCCCAAGCCTGGCTGTCCCCGGTTCCCGCAGGGCGTTCAGCCTTGTGCTGGAGGGGTCTGCTCCAGGTGCGGGGTCCTGGACCAGGAGAGCATCCCCTGGGCCACCAGTGACCAGAGGTCGCAGCCGGCAGCCGGACGCTGCGCTGGGAGCGAGCTCGCTCCCCGTTCTGCCTGGGCCTATTATTAGCATCCTCCCTCTCCCGCAGAGCCTGGCGCCTCGTAATGCGGCTTTGGCTCGCTCGCACGGCGCAGAGCGTCAGCCGGGGCTGCCCTGCCTGTGCCGAGCATGGACACCGGCTCCGAGGGCTCAGGCAGCCCCGCGGTGAGCGTGGCCGGCCGGGCAGCGTGCCGCAGTCGGGACAGCCTGCCCGCACACCCCTGCCCGCTTTCCTCGGGCTCCTGGGCAGCCGCTCACCCCGCAGCGATGGGCTGGGGTTTGGGGGGCACTCCTGGGAGGGCAGTGTTTTCCTGGCAGCATCCCTGGGGCTGACCTCCCTGCCTCAGTTTCCCCATTTGCAGCGGGGATTGGGTGGTGTCTGGGTGCGGGCGCAGCCTTGGCGCTGGAGGGGGAGCAGGTTTCACGTGGCCCGGCGAAGCACACCGAGGAGGCGAGGTTGCCGTCCGTGGAAGCTGGAAGGATGGAGGGCAGTGTGAGTGGGGGTGACACCGAAGAGGAGCCAGGCTCTCGCCGCGCTGCGTTCGATACGGCGACACCACGTCTTTCGCCGATAAGCAGTATCGCCTGCAGCGGAGAGCCATCACCCCTCACCCCTGCCCGGCGCCCACGGCTCTCCCACGCACGTCAAGCGACACCCGCTCGCCCCGGGAAGATAACCGCCACCGCGCCCGCGTCCTCGCCGTGCCCGCGTTCCCGCCGCGCCCGGCTGGCTCTGCCCGGCCCCGCGGTGGGAGATGCTGGTGCTGGTGGGGAGGGGGCAAAGAAAATCCCTGCCGTCACCCGCTGCTCCCACCCAGGTGCATTTCACACGGGGAGAAGTGCCAGGGGGGCGCAACCAGGAGGGACCTGGCCCTGCGGCGTTTATCTCCCACACATGATCAATGCCGAGTTTAAGTGAGGTTTATTGGTATCTGTAATTTAACGTGACATATTTCTAACACGAATTACTCTGAGATCATCGTGTGCATAAAATATGACAGGAATCTTTTAAGTGCAAGCATAGTTCTCAGTTAATTTAATAACTGAGATGGAAAATGGAATAGCATTAAATTTAATATTTTACATAATGCTCCTACACTTCCTTCACTTGCTGCTGGCATCATTTGTTTTCCCTTCTCCATCATTTACAGCCCTCTCAGCCCAAATTGTCCTGGAGCCCGGCCAGGCAGGGGGGAGCTGCGACGAGCCCCCCGCGGAGCAAGAGCTGCCCCGCATCTCCCGTCTCGTGCGGAGGCGATGGGGTGCTCTGGGGCTCCCACGTCGGCCGCCTGCCCGTGCGCTCTGCTCCTTCCCGGGGGTCTCGGCGGAGCGACCTGTTCCATACGCCCCAGGCCGGATAGCGACGCGGCCGCCCTGCGTGGCTGCAAAACGAAGCTCGCTCTTCGTTTGGAAAGCGGTTTCCAAGCCGAGCCTGCAGCCAGCATCTGGCCCCATGCACTCCGGCACGTCCAGGGATCCTCTTCCAAACTCTTCCCGCTCCCCTTCCCCCCGTCCCTGTGCAGGCAGCTGCCCAGAGCAAAGCCCCTGCAGCAGCCGCTGCTCGGTGCAGCGACAAAACCAGGCCTTGCTGCAGAGCGGCGTCGCTTCGGAGACGGTGGAGTGGCTGCACGCGATGGGCCCGGCACAGCGTCCACGCCAGGACAGCGCGGGGTGGTGCCGGACGGAGGTGGAGGCTCCCACCCTGGGGTGCTGGAGATCTCTGCGGAGAGAAGGACGGGACGGGCTGTCGCTGCTGGCCGGAGCCCGCTTGACCCGGGACCCTGTCCCTGCGCAGCTCTCGCTCTCCGCTCTCAGCAGCCCCCGCTGCCTTTGCCCAGCGGCCGGCCCTCGCCCTGGCGTGACGAAGGGCAGAAAATCAGAGCTGACCCACTTTTGTAAGAAAATCACCCAGCAGCCATGTCCGGGCTCCCCAGCCCACCCATGCTGGGACCCAAAGCGTCGGGTCCAACCCCCTCGAGCGGGATGGGAGCCAGGGGGGTGCAAAGCCCCCAGGGACACCCTTGTCGGGGCAGCGGCAAACGCTCCACGCCAGGTTTTGTCCTCGCTGCGGGATTTGGGAGCGCGGTGGACGCCTGCGCGCCGCAGAAGGGATCGATGCAGCTCTTAGCCCTGTCCCTTCCTATTGAGCCTTGGCGCGTGATTTAGGGGGCTCCGGCACCGTGCGCGCCGCCGCCGCGAACAAGGTGTTAACACGGCGCTGCTGGAATTCTGGCTGTGAAGGGGCTGGCAGGGCCCAGGCAGGATCGGTCCCTCCAGCCCTTGTCTGCTCCGGTTCAAAGGGTTCCCGTGGCTGCGATGGAAGGGGGGCTACGGGGGGATTACCCGGGGAGGGGGCGGCCGACGCGGCTGGGAAGCCAGCGGGCTCTTTATCGGAGAGTAGCAGAGCCTGACAGCGCAGTAACTCTCTCTTCGTAAGGAGATGAGCTTGCAATAAAGCGAGGAGCGCGTTAGAGGTAACGAGACAAAATGGCAGGGCTCCGAGAGCCCGGCAGAAGGAATAATCCAGCCGGGAACAGAGAGACCACTCAGCTCCGCTCTGCCGTTCGGAAAGGCGGCCGTGTTTTGGCAGCGCTGCCAGAACTGTTCTTTACTGCGACTTGGAAAGTCTCGGCGGCGGGTTTCAACACCTCGCGCTCACACCACATCACGCAACAGTTAATTCGACTTTCAGGCTGATGTCAACGTTCCCCTTTATTGCCACGGCAAAATGTGAAGACGACATTAATTTGCATTTGCTGTGTGCGAGTAACGCGTTCCAGGCAATCACGGCAGCTCCTCAAAGGTATAGACGAGAATTTCCTGGATAATGTGCTGGATGGAAAAAGCCGATGGGCTCCAGCAGAAGGAAACGGCATTGTGTGTTTTCATAACTCCACCTGGAAGCCGCGCGGCCCAGAAATACGGGCTGCAGCGCTGCGGACCTTGGCTGGGCTGGCTCGCCTCGGCGCGGGGAGGGCGCAGCCGGGGTGGGTGCTGGGGGAGCATCTCCGGGGGCTCAGGAGAAGCGGCGTGAAAGGACTGACCACGGAAAGCCGTGGGAAGGGGCGCTCTCCTCTCAAACAATTTTACCGTAAGGTGGCCACTTCTCCATAAAACAAACAACCCATCGCTATCTGGGAGCCAAACGACGATCACGTTAAGCGACGCGCGGCGCCAGCCTGAGGCAGTGACGACCCTCACGGAGCTGAGAAATACATCGAACCCGGGCGCCCGCGCAGAAACACGCCTCGTGCCCCGCAGTACGTTAACTGGCCTGAGCTCGGAGGATCCTCCTGCACGCGAGCGCTTCGGCCGGGAGATATCGGCTGAGGGGATGGATTTTCCATCTCCCTTGATATATCGCACTCCCCAGATGACAGCAATGATCTCATGTCACCGCAAAAGGCTTCCGCTGGGGTTTGCACACCGATAGCTGGGCGCCGGGACCTCATCCTGAAGGTGCTGAGAGGAGAGCTGCGGGGCGAGCCCGGGCTGGCCAGGGCTGGGGGCTCTGCGCTGGGGTTGCGGGATGGGATGGGGACCCTCACGGCTGGGATCCATCCCGCATCCCGGCCCCACGGCCACGCCGGCCACCCGCCCGGCACAAACCGGCGTGCAGGGAGCCCGCCATGGCGTGTGGGAGCCGTGAATTCATTTCCATTTATGATCTGTTATGATGATACCCCTGAAGGATAAAAGTCTATACATAATAATCTCTCTCTTCAGCTTTGTTAACAACTTCAATTAACAGAGAGCTGTGTAATGCTTCATCAGCCGTTTGGATTACAGATGAAATTAAGCCATCATATTTATGAACTACGCCGCGAGTTCGAGGAGGACTCCACATATTTTACGTTTAATAACTTGCCCTCTCGTTTTATTTATAACGTTAATAATGATTTGGTGGCTGCTTTGGGGGGAAAACATAAATGACAAAGCGAGGGAGCGGGGCGGGGAGGGGAAGCGGAGCTGCGCTTTATGGGAGCAGCGCGCTGGCAGTGCCCGGCCGCCCGCCTCCCCGCCTCGGCGCCCTGTTCCTGATCAAACAGCCCTGCCAACACCGAGACCTCTGCCTTCTGATTGCTCTCCACTCAGCACTTTTAAAACCCAGGCCGAGGGTTAATGACCAAATCCCGCGGCCCAGACCCGTCGCACCCACCGGTCCGGAGCGTCGGCAGCCGGCACAGCGCCAGCGGGCCCCGCGTCCCGTGGCATTGGGTTTGGGAGGCATTTTGTAGATCCTGACCCCCCGAAGGATGGATGCCCCGTGCTTCAGCTGAAGGGCCAGTGCCTTGCTGTGGACCAGGCTCACAGCCTGGTTTTGGGGTGCTGCTCCCCGCCGGGGTCCCCCACTGCGGTGTGGTTGTTACCGCCCTTGCTGCTCAACCCGTCGCGGTGCTCCCAGTCCGCGTCCGGAGCCCTGGCACGCGGAAGGGTGAGCAGGGTTAATTAATTTGAGCAAAGGCTGAAGCCTCCAAGATGGAGAGCAGTGCCTTGAAAGATGATGGCTGGCAAAAATCATTCGGAGCATCCTTCAACAATCTATAGACCGTTATCGATCCCGTTATAGATCATCTTCCCTTCCCCTTTTTTGCAGGATCTTCTGGATCGATACGGCAAGTGCATTGAGACTGTAGCAACACATTTAAAACCTTATAAAAGGTTATTTAGCTGCTAACAGTGCAGCACTTTCTGCAAAGCCTGCCAAAAGGTTACAGCTTTTTGGGCATCATAAATTACAGACGACAGGGAAAAAAAGTAAGTGCGGTTTTCTTTATTGTCTCTGTGATGGATGGGCTCCTGAACAAGACACAAAATACATCATATCACCTTTAATGGGACCACATTGCTGTAGTCATAACTCACAATTTTAAAATAGAAAATGGTGAAATATGGCGTTGTATATTCCACTCTTGACATATTTATGAGTCCTTCCCTTCTTATAAATACAGTGATTGCTGTTTCAAAGCCGCACGTCAGGTATGAGCAGAGCACAAACAGCTGGTGCGATTGAAAAATTATAGCCAGAGCTGGACGTTTTCAAAAACTCTCTCCAGCAGCAGTAAATTTACAATGTTTGCACTAACTGTTATTAAAACCAAATCCATATCTTGGCAACAGGAACCCAGCGCTCCGGACCAGCTGGAGCACCGGTGCTGCCGACAGCCGGGACGAGCCCAGGGGCTGCTCCCGGGGCAGCCCACGAACGCAGCTCGGGGGTCCCGCAGGGGCCGCGCCGGAGCCCGCGCGCTGCCCACGCTCGCCGCACGTGCCGGGCGCCCACGGAGCCAAGGGGCCAAACCCGCAGCGGGTGCGGATGAACGGAGCCGAGACCCGCGACCCCGGGCAGAGCCGAGTCCCCCAGCCCTGGGCAGCCGGGGAGGGGCTGTGGGCACCTGGGCATCATCTGTGAGAGGACCGGGTGTCGCCATCGCCCCGCGGATGCAGGCAGCCACCCGCCCTCACGCCCCGCAGCTGTCCCGCGGCGGGGTGGCCGTGGTGGGCGTCTGCGGCGTCGCCAGGCAAGCTGGCTCGGAGCGTCACGCTCCAGCTCTGGCCTCTCTCGAGGCGGCGCTTCAGCCCACCACGGCCGCTCAACGCTACAGGAACACACGCTTGGGGCTGGTGCCGCTCCCGCACCGCTATTTCCATTTTGGGGCTGGTGTCACTCCCGCACCATTATTTCCATTCTCTCCACAGAAGGGTTTCACCGGTGAATACCTGGGGGAGCCCTCCCAAGCATCGCTCACCCCTGGATGCAGGGGGAATTCTCCGGCCTCATTTCGGCACACAAAAGGCTTCTAATTAGCTTTTTGTTTAGTCCGATTACGAACGTGAGTTTTGCCCTTTCGAAGTGATTAGCTTTTGAAGCTACTGGTTTGCATACCAGCAGTTTCTGAACCACACACCCAACCTAGGACCAGACTGGTTGTTGTGGTTGACTCCTTCTTTTTCCCACCGCAGCCCACAGCGCGCTGCCAGGCCCCTGGATGAGGCCCCGCTCCTGCCCCTTGGCTCGGCTGCGGCGGGGCAGATCCCCAGTGCCTCAGGGATTTGGGTGCCCCCAGTCCTCCCACACCTGGGTTTCCCCCAGCCCTTTCCCAAAGCTCCGGCTCTGCTCTCGTGGGACAATCGCATCGCTCTGGGAGGCCACCACCAACGTGTGGCCCACGCCAGCTCCTTGGCACCCCCCACTCCCCCAGCAAAGCCTGTGGTCCTTCCAACTGGGATGCCAATTGCTCCCTCCAGCCGTGCCCAGGGTGCCGGAGCGGCACCGGCCGCAGCCACCAGCACAGACACGGCCAAGGTCATGGCGGAGGCTTGGGGAACAATGGGCTTCAGCACGTTCTTCACGGCAGCTAAATTCAAAACTCTTTCATCACCAATTTACATTCCTTTATCTGGGCAGAGCCCTCCAGAGGTGCATTTTATTACCCTGGATTATTAAACAAAAACTTTCTGTTAATGAGGCGCGCTGATCTCCGCAGCTGCTCTCCGTGCGGGACCCCGGCCGCCGGAGACTCGCTCCTGCCGCTGCCGCGTTATCAGCCCCTCGCCGCCGCGCTGCTGTCGGGACGGGGCTGCCTCCATCTCTGCCGGCGATTAGCCCGTCCCGCTGCGAGGGCTCCTGTCTCCTGGCCCAGGAATAATAGAAAATAAATCGTTGCTTTGGGTAAGTCTTCTTGGGGAGCGTCTCCTGGCGCAATAGCTGGGGGCTTCATGGGAAGGCGGGCGGGAATCAAAGTTTGTGGAGATAACAGTCCCCCTCGCCTTTCCTCCGCTTGGAGAGAGCAGGGCTGAGGGCTCAGCGTGGGATGAAGGCCAAGGCTGGCTCTGGGAGAAACCCCTGTGCGGCTGGGGGCACAGCTGTGTCCCCCCTCTGCCCGCCCCACCCAGACTGGGGCGCTGCAGCCCCCCACACCCACCCCAGCCTGCTGCCCAGGTTGCTGCACCCCAGGCAGTGGGACTGGGCACCCCCAATCCCCCATC
>WHYT01014160.1:23118-36937 GCA_009806455.1 Tetrax tetrax
CCTCGGAGCTGGCGGCTCTGGTTTATAACACCGCTGTTTCCTGGCCGGGCGGTGCTACAGCTGCTCTTTGGGGTATGCTGTTATAAATCGGGTACGTGATGACGTGTAATCACTAACTGCAAAGCCAATACATTTTCGCTGCCGCAGCAGCAAGACAAATAAAGGCGAGCGGGAGAGGCTGGCGAGGCTCTGACACGGGAGATATACACACCGGCACTGCCACAGATAATTTAGAAATCTGATTGGGGACTGAAAGCGACCTTATCCTAATGGAGCTGGCTTGGCTTCCTGGGACAACGTCCTTAGGTTTTGGGAATGTTTTCCGTTTTTGCTAAGAAGCCCAGCTGCATCTCCAGCTCTTTTTTGGGATGTCTGGGGCCTGTCCCGGCCCAGGATGGTCCCCGTCCGTGCCACCCCAGCAGCGCAGGATGCAGGGGGGTTCCCGGGCGAGAGCCGAAGCCCAGCCAAGGCTGTTTCATGGCAGCATTGGCCTGGCTGCTGTGGGCTGGGAGATTTTGGGAGGGCAGCTTGGCATCCCCACTAGCCAGGCTCTGCATCCCTGCTCCTTCCTCCTGGAAAAGGGCCTGGTGCATCCCTACTCCTTCCTCCCGGGAAAGGGCCTGGTGCATCCCTGCTCCTTCCTCCTAGGAAAGGACCTGGCGGACCCCTGCTCCTTCTCCCCGGCAGAGCGGGATGCTCCGCGCCCCATGCCCAGCTGAGCCGCTCCAGGCGCTTTATCCTGGAAGGTTTCTCGAGAGTCTGGGACTGGAGGGCAGCTTAAACCACCTCAGACCCAACCTGCTTTTTGCTCTGCAGTCCAGAGGTGCTTTGTGTCCACCCAGAAATAGTTTCCGGAGCTCAGGAGCCTGCCCGCGTGGGTGCTGCGCTCGGCGAGCCGTTGCAACGCCTCTTCGCCCCGCGCCTGCGGCTGGAGTCAGCGCGGGGCAGGAGGCAAACCCAGCCCGAGCTCCGGCGCAGGGTGAGCTGGAACCGGCCCCGGGACCTTCTCCTCAGCAGCGATAATCGCTTGTGCAACTGTGCAAATGCGGCTGGTGGAGATGGGGCGGGAGATAAATGGGAGGGAGTCAACCAGCTGCAACTTAAGATGTGCCTGTATGCTGCTGCACCGGTTTGTCATGATAAATGTCACCGGAAAATCAATTCTCTGTGTACTTTTGGGAATTACAACTATCATTTTGGTGTGATTTATTTGCTGTATAACATGGACAAGGGCTCTTTGTTCATCATTCTGAAAGTTCATTTAAAATTGCTTTGAGTTCTTGGGTTTCCGCCGTGACACAGCCGACGGGTAGCTGCTCTGCTGCGAAATACAGAGCGAGGGAGAGGGAGGCTGGGCCGGGAGCTGTGCCTCCGCTCATCCCACTCCTGCGGCCGAGGGGTCACGGGAAGCCCTGCTCATGGAAAGTGATGCTGGTGGGGACACCTTCTCTGGGGAAACAGCAACGGGGTGGCTGGCGATCGCCCCTGCACCCGTTTCTTCGCAGGAGGAGCAGCGCTGGGTTGGGATTTTCTAACCTTCCCTTTTCCTTTTCCACGCCACCCACCAAACCTGTTCGTCCTGCCGCGCTGCTTGCTGAGGAGCTGGAGAAACTTCCCATGCTCCAAGCATGGGGCATCCCATCCCCATCCTCATCTCACAATGGTGCCGGTAGGAATCGGCACGCAGCCCTCCCCAGGCGCCCTTCCCACCCCAAACTTCTCCCTCCTTGCTGCCCCAGCCGGAGGGATGGGGTCGGGGTGCCAGGGATGCGGGGATGGAGCCCGGGGGCAGCGGGGCTGGGGAAAGAGCAACCGAAAAGCAGCCGAGTTCAGCTTGTTTATCCGTGAGCAGGGAGGCTGAGCAGGGAAACCATCGCTCTCTATAAACACACAGGGGGCAAACACCAGGCAGGGGGACGAGCTGTTTAAGTTAAAGGACAATGCTGGCAGAAGGACAAAGGAGATAAATCAGCCGTGAAAAAGATTTAGGCTGGAAATGAGAAGAAAGCTTAAAATCATCAGGGGAGCGAGGTTCTGGAAGAGCTCCTGAGCAGGGGACAGGGCGATGGAGCCGCCAGCGGTTCCAGGACGGAGCCCAGTCCCTGTCTGGACGGGGTGCGGTGGTGCTGCTCCCTTCGTGGGAAGCCCTCCGCTGAGGCTGTGCCCGGGGCTGTCAGAGAGATGTCTCCCATCAGGAAAAGGGGCCTGGCTCTCCCAGCAGCGTTTATCCTCCGTTAGACACTCTGGTTTTCAGCCAAGCACGCTGCTTAAAGCCAGAAGCACCCAGAGGGTCTCGCATCCTTGGCAGCGATAAACGCTCGTTGGGCTACACACAAAACTCTTCCCTTTTCCCAGCCGGCCCAGGGAAGAGCTGGGACCTGAAAGGAGGGCGACCTCCGCCCCCGGAGATGCTGGCCCCCTCTCTGATGACCCCACCGAAGGGCTCTCGCCAGCCCCAGGAGCCTCCCACTCCATCCCCACTGAGGCTCCTCAGTGAGGGGGTCTTGCCCCTCCAAACGACGCTGTGCTTTAGTATTCACACTGGCTTCATCCCATGGGATTTCAGTGAAGCTCAGGAAAACCATCGCCACATACGCCTCCCAACCACAGGGCGGGTCAAACCCGTCGGGTGTCAATCACTGGTCTTCAAATCCCAGAGCTCATCCCTGGAATCACGCCCTGCCCTTTGAGGAGAGCTCCCCAGGATGTCCAGGAGGGATGCGCGAGGAAAGGAACGCTATTCCTGCCCCAAAACGCATCCCAGCACCACTGGGAATATTCCAGCTCGGACCCACCCACGTTCCCACCTCTCGCAGCCGCTTTCGCCCGCCTCTTGGACGGGCACCCAGCGCCGGGCCGCGTTCCCAGCACCTAAAAACAGCGCTGACGCTGCCCCGGCTGGTTTTTATGGCTGTTTATACCAGGTGTGCGCTTCAGCGGCGGGGGCTTTCATTACCGGGAGGGAAGAAATGCGCTCGGCGGTTTTGCGTTACAGATCGGCGCGTAAACCTCAAATAAATCAGACGGGAAGCGGTTGACAGAGAGCAGAGGCTGCCGCGGGGGGAAAGCCGGGCCTGGCTCTCCCACAACCGGGACCCCAATCGGCGGGGGTGACGTGGGACCCCCGTGCCCGTTGTGCTGCACGAGGGGTCGCACGTGCCCGAGGTTTCTCCTGCAATGGGGTTTGGTCGCAGCGGAGCATCACGGGGAGAAGAGCGGTGCCTACATCTCCCACACACCGGCCCATGCCAGCGCCGGGACTTCTCGCCCTCCGCTCCAGGATTGGGGTGCCCAGGCTGCCCCCCGCATGCCCGGGTTCCTCCAGCGCCCTGTCCCCGTCCCCAGCCAGGCTCTGGCTGAGCTCCCTTCTGGTTTTCGTTCCCCTCCTCCAGGCCGAAGGCGAACAGCCTAATTTGGAATAGCAGGCGAGCGAGCACGAAGGGGAAAAATCCTGCGCTCGCTCTTTCCTCAGCTAATCCCCTGACAAATTCTGCGCTGCCCCGGCTGCGGTCTTGTTCCAGAGATGCCCCTGATGGGAATGGAAACGCTCCCCGCTCCTCTCCCTTAAAGGAGAACCTTCCCTCTGTTTACAAAGCCTTCCAGAGGGGGTTTTACGATTTTCTTTTAATGGCTAGCCTTCCCTAGGAATGTGGCAGGCGGCTTGATAGCTGCAGGAAACCTCACTGCCCATAACCCCCCTTCCGTCAGAGCGCCCGAGCTGACATCGCCATCAATCCGAAATATTCCCGACGCTTATCAGGGGCCGCATCAAAGGTGCCGAGGCCATAAATCTGCCGAGGACCGTGCCACAGAGCCCAAAGAAAAGCAGCTCCCTGGGCTAAGGGGCGCGCAGAGAGGGTCCCGTGGCCCCAGCACAGGCTTCCAGCAAACCTTGGAAACGCGTTTGGGTCTCTGCATCCTCCTGCGCCTCTGCCACCCCTCTCACAAACGAACGCGGGCCATTTGCCCTGGGACAAAACCTTTTTGGTTCTTTGCTTGGCATTTACAGGGAGACAGATCCTGCCTGTCCAGGCTCTCTCCGGACTCCCGGCATTCAGAGGTGGCAGGAGACGTCCCAGTTCATCCCAGAGCTCCCTGCTCCAGTGACTGGGCTTGCAAAAATGGTCATTGTTTCATCCCCAGCCTGGGCAAAACCAAACTTAGAGAAAAAAAAAAAAATAAATAAATGACGTGCACAGGTGGAGAAAGCACTGCAGAAAGTTTGAAGGTGGGAGAGTGGAAATGTCCCAGCTGCAGGGCTCGGGGTGACCCCGTTGTCCCCAGGGCTGGGCAGGCTGACAGCACGTTACGCAGCTTGCCTGTCTTCTGCTGCAAGCTGGAGCCAGGAGTATTCCTGCAGATCATTTGGATTCAGGCAAATCAGCTCTTTCCAGTCCCAGGAGGCTATTTCCCACCAGTTGGGCTGCAGGGTCACCTCCAGGAGCTCCCAGCTGGGTATCGCTTGCTCCGTAAAGACCTTGAGTGATGGATACTCACAGGTAAGTTGTTCCAAAAGTTAATTATCTCCCTGGCTGCTCACTTGGGAATTTAATCACGCTCTGCTGAGCTGACGCCCTCACGAACAATTACAGAAGTGCCCAAAGGGGAAGTTTCTATCTCACCCTCCTCAGCCTCGCCATGCCCTGACGACGGCGGGATTTACAGCTTTTGACGCAGCCAGGTGCCCGGGGAAGCGGTCCTGCCCTCGGCTGCAGCTCTCTCCGGGCAGGACCATCCCTGCGGTGCGGCCCCGGGGCTGCCCCGGCCACCGCCGCCTCTCCCGCGCGGGAGGCAAGTTCTGTGCGCGTGGTGCCTTCTCCCTCCCCGCGAAGCAGGGCGACGGAGCTGACATCTTGTCGAGCAGGGTTTGAAACGCAGAAGCTCTCGGAGCCAGACGCCAATGTGACATCTCTCTCCAGCACTTGCCATTCTCTCCTTTCCACAGCTTTGATGTTAACTTCCTACAAGCTCCGGGACGGCTGTGGGATTTGATCAGTAAATCATGCATGTTAATGGGGAGGAGCAACAGAAATGCAAGAGGTTCCTCTCCCCAGAAATACCAGCGGGAAGCGCAGGCTGCGTGCCCCGGGTGCTGGAGCCGCTCTTGCTTCCCTTGGGATGCCCCATCCAGGTCTTTTGGGATACCACAAACCAGGACGCGGCACGCCGCACTGGGATGAGCGGATTATTCCCTGGTCAGGAGTCCTCGACGGGAGCCAAAACCAGTCTGGCCACAATTTCAGCACGTGGTTCCTGACTCTCTCCTCATCCTCCTTCCAAACTAGGTTAGCTTCCCCTGGGCTAGCAAGGCAGCGCTGGTGATGCTCAGGCAGGTTTGATATTTAGTCACCGCACCTGTGTCGGATGGGTCTTAATTATTTATAGCTTTCCGTTCCTGTTTTCTCAAGTCAGTCGGGAAGAGGTGACAGGTGAAGACTTCTTGTAGCAGATGCTCATGAGGCGGGTGAGGTGCCTGCCGCTCAGATGAGAAGAAAAGAGAAAGTGTCTTCAGCGGGGGAAAAATGACAAAGCTACATAGGAGCTGCCTCATTTAGTAGTCAAGAAGAAGGGAGGGGGAAAAAAAAGAAAAAAAAAACCAACCTCCTTAGGTCTCCAGAAAAGAAACATGTTCCTCCTAAGTAGATGGATGCTCTGGGGAGAAGATGCCTCCCCTCCGCACACAGAGCCCTTCATGCTGGGGGACACGACATGCTGGGGGTATCACGGCCAGGGCAGAGCCGGGGCCACCGTGCCACAAGCCCGCTCCTTGCCCTGTCATCCCCAGCGACAGCCAGACCGCTCGTCGGCAGGGCCCGCGTTCGTAACCCTCGTGCCAACGCAGCCCCTGCGCAGCGAGGGACCAGGGCAGGAAAGGGAGCGGTGCCGGAGCCGGCAGATGCTGCTGCGTGGTTCTCCACGACGTGACGGTAGATGAAGATTCTCGCAATAATGGGATCATTGCATCAGGGTTAACGACGCGTGCGCTTGCCCAGCGAGGATGGGAGAGCAGGGAGAGCCAGGCCAGGGGTCCACGCGGCTCAGCCTCAGCAGCGAGGGGCTGCACTACGCCGAGAACGCAGAGTCCTGCTCCGGGCTCCCCCTGCCATTGCACGTCAGGTTGATTATTTTAACCGTGTGAGATTCCTGTTAATTAACATGAATTAACCACCTAAATATTCCTGGGTAAACAAGCCATTAGGTATGAGGAGGAGAGGAAAACCGCCTTTAAACCATCCCAAATCGATCCCTGCCAGATCCAGGGCTCTGCGGCGGCCCGTCCTGCAGCCGGGGCAGCCCTGCTCCGTCTGCGCCATGCTCGTGAGACGGAGCGGCGATGAACCTCCTGCTGCCGCCGGTCCCAGGTATGACACATCCACAAAGGCACCTTTTTATAGGTAGGAAATTATAGGTGCCATGACTTCAAAGGCTTTTGCAACCAGAGCTTTCCCTTTGATAACTGACAGCATCATTAATGGTGATTTATTACCCGGGCTATTGCAACAAACAGAAATAACCAGTTCCTTTTCATTTGGCTTGGTGGGTTTCTTGCTCTGGGCTACCCAGACATCCGAGGTGGCTGGTAACAGCTGTTTTACTGCTGGTAAGACATCTCATTTATTAACTTGTCATCATGTGTCATAAAGTTTAGCAAAACGCTAAGATGATTGTGTACTTAAGCTGGGTAATTACCCCATTATTAAAGCTGCCTTCTTTATTTATTTGCTCTTCTGGTGGTTTGCTCCTACCTTTGCTCTGCATACTGCCTTAGTCACCGGGCACGGAGACGCACTGCCTTGTAATTACCCGCGCGCTGACTTCCACCCTGCTCTCGGAGACAGTGCCCGCCAGCCGCCGCCTCGCCAGCGACGGGGACCACGCCACTGCATTGCTCGGCCGGCGCCCAGTGAGCTGGGACGACGCTCGGAGAGGTGCCCTGCCCTGGGGCTGCATCCGCCCCGGTCCTGGCACCCAGCGCCTCGAACGCGGCTGTAACGCCAGCAAAACCTCGCGGCGATAGCTGGGGGGAAAAACGCAGGTGCTGGAGGGATCCCAGCAGCAGGATCCTCCAGCCCAGGGGAGGAAGCACCTGGCGCAGCACGGAGACACCGACCGAGCCGTGGCGGTCGCCCTTACAAAGCGTTTCTGCTGTAACTGCACTTGCCACGCCAAGCTTCTAATTAAACGACGCATTGCTAGCGCGGAGACAAAGGCAGATCCACACCTGGATGGAGGAGTTGCCTAGACAGAGGAGAAAACCGCGGTTAGCGCCGAGATGATGCTAATTGCCTCGGGAACTCGCAGAACTCGGGCGCGCGTCTCCCAGGAATGTCTGGGGCCCTGCCCGCGCACGTCGTGCCCTCTCCAGGGAAGGGCGAGGCTCCGCGGGCACCGGTCGGAGCGGACGGCGGCACCGTCTTCCCAGGCAAAGCAGGGAAGCTCTGACCTCACTCGCTCCTCTCCTGCCATCCCAACCAACACTGCGTAAATCCAGTTACCAAGCGTTTTATAGGAGGTGAAACATCTGAAACCGCCCGATAACCGGCTATTATCTGGGCAAGAGAGGATTTCACGGGGCTGCAGGGGAGTTGCGGCAGCGTGGGCAAGCGGGGCCTCCACAGCAGGTCCCTACGGCCAGCGTGCGGGAGAGGCTCCTCTGGAAGCAAACGCTGAGTCTCCCCGATTCCTTTTTACGTTCTCCAAGGTCAGCCAGTATTAAACCAGAGAGAAATAATTACCAAAAACAAATTTTAAGAAATATTCCCTCCTCCATCACACATTTCTCCCCGGTGCTGCTGTGAATGCTGATCAGGGAATTTCATCCACAAACCAGTCTCTCATGCGGCGAGAGGTGTGATGTCGTGATGACCAAGCGGCTGTTGCGCGCTAATTACAAACGGGTTAAGTGCCACTTCCAGGGCTGCCCAAGGTAAAAAGCAAAGAGATTTTTTCCCCCCTTTGGAGGTGTGCATTTGGCTTAGAGCCATCCCGCCTTGGTGCACCCCGTCCGCGGAGTCAGGGAAGGAAAGAGCGAGCCCAGGGTACGCGGAAAGAGCAAACCCTGCGCCGCGGCCGACATCTACGTGCCCGCGCGCAGCGCGAGCCGCGGCGGGCACGGGGCGAGGGGGGCCCTTCGGCTCAGTGCAAGGGGAGGAGGACGAAGTGAAGCCGCTCGGCCTCGCTGGGGCAGTTTGCACTCGCCGAGCTCCGGGAACAGCGGTGGGGATGACAAAAATCCAGCACCACAGAAACCTGTGGTGGCCCTGCAGTGAATCTCCCCATTTTCATTTATTAATCCAGCATTTTTATTACAAAGAGATGTTAGAAGTGAAAATGGATGAAATACATTTTACATCCCCCATCGATTTCCTGGGATATTTACAACTGCAGAGATATTGATCTCCTTGAAGTGCCGGATGCGCTTGCTCGTTACATGTGACACTTGCAGTGAGAAAGGATTTTTGGCAAATAAACCACCAAAACCTGCCATATAAATCGATCCAGGAAGGCTGGGGGTCAGCGGCAGCGCTGTCCCCACCACCCCAACCTCGCTCCACCAAACGCCCGCTGAAGCCGTTTCGGAGCGGCCCAGGGTCCGACCCAGTGTGGCGGCACAGCACGGGGGTGCAGAAGGGGAGCGAGGGATGGGCACCCTCCCCACCCCTCCTGTGCCAGCCAGGCTCATGGCTGGAAACACCCCAAACCTCCTGCATCTGCCTCTGCAGCTCCGCCCGCGCCCGTCCCGCTGGCGGATGGGCTGGCAGCCCCGCGCGCCTGCCGTGGGGCTGGGGCGGCGCAGACGGTGCGTCAGGCGCTCCCGGGGCCAAACTGCCACCAGCATCGATGCGGTGCGCGCTACGCCCGGCGGGCACCCGGGCTCTTCAGAGAGCACGCGGTGCCCGCTGCCCTGGCAGCGCGGCTGGCGTTCCCAGACAGCCATCCCCGGCACTGCCTGCTCCTTTGTTTCCCTCCAAGTCAGCAGATTCAGCTGAGCGCAGCCCTGTTGAGGAGCTCTTGCTTGGCCCGGGACCCCCATTTTTGGAGGGGAGCTCAGGGCTCACTGTTCAGTGTCACAGCGCCTCGACCCCCATCTTCCCACATGCTGGGCAAGGCATCGCCTCCAAACGCGGCTTCCAGGAAAGAGCCGGCCTGAGAGCAAACTGGGAACCTGCACGGGGTAGAGTTTCCAGCGATCCTTCTGCCGGTGCGTCGGCCCCAGTTACACCAGTCACATCGCGTTACCCGGCGATGGGCACTAATGGGAAGTGACAGACGTGACGGGGAGCAGGCAGGCTCCGCGAGCAACACCGCGCTCCCCGGGGACAGGTTCCTTCCTTCCCAGGGCGGCTCGGTGCTGGATCAGTCCTCAGGCCGGCCGAGGCTCTGCCGGTGCCGCTGCTCAGCCCCTGCTCCGTGCTGGGGCGATGGGACGGGGGCCCTGCAGCCACGGCCGGCCGCACCGGACCCCAGGCCGCAGGGAGCCGCCTGCTTTTCTTGTCAGAGCTTCAGACTGGGGCAGAAGCCAGGAAATGTGCCTGCGGTCGAGCCAAGGCTTCCCGTGGCGGCAAAAGGCTCGGGGATTCTGCACGAGAAACCCCAAAGGGGCGTGAAACGAGTGGGGGCTGCCGAGCATCCCTACCCAGATCGCAGCCTTCCTCCGTCCCGCTGAGCCCTGCAAGAGCCTTGGCCTGCAGAGCTAAAATAAAGGCGCAAAGAGCAGCAAGCAGCCACATTTGGCTCAAAAGCCTTCTCCGAGATGTGTAAAATGCAGGGGGGTTCGCTCCTCCCTGGGGTGCTTTGCCCCCCAACCACCGCAGCGAGCGGGGCATGACGGCGAGCGTGGCGATGCCTCCCCTGCCAGCTCCCGTACCGAGCTGTACTCGATGGGCTGAACGGGAAACAGGCTGGGACGCGTTTGAAGTCGCATCGCTTTGTTGTGATCCCGTCGCTGCCAGAGCCGGCAAAAATCTGGCAGGGGGATAACTGCTTCTGCGGCGGTGCTGGCGCACCCGTGCACCGAAAGCGGGGTGATGAGGAGGAGCAGACCGATGTGCCGGAGGGAAGAAGTGAAGTTTTCACCCTTAATTCCACCAATTTGATGGCCTGTGGCACGCTAAGGTTTCCACGGGACGGCTGCAAGCTTGGGGACGCCCTCCTGGGGTGGGGGACGATGGGTGATGCCCTTGCCCCTCACAGCTCCGCGCTGGGCTGGCAGAGGAGTGGGGCAGAAACAGCTCTTGCAGGGCAAGGTCTTCTGCTTCCCCCAAAAGAGGCAGAGAGGGCCAAGAGCAGCTTTTTCCCCGTGGCCGATGAGGATTCCGGGGCTCCGGCACAGCAAGCGCCGCAGTCGGCGACCGAAACCCCACCAGCACCTCCCCGCTTGCACCCTCTTGCACGGGGGAGCCACCTCTGTCCCGCCGCAGCGCCAGCTCTGCCCCAGCCCACCCGCTGCAGCTGGGGGCTTTAATCGCTATCAATCTTCCCCAACCTTCAAGCTCTGCAGTTATCGACATTTTGTTCCGACGGAGTCAATCCGAACTTCTCGGGCCAACAGACAACAAATAGGAAATGATAAGCAACGCACGGTTCCTATTGATTTATGATGATCTGGGGCTTTTGCATGAGTTTCTCACAAGCAAAGCAGCCCTGCGCCCGCGAGGCTCACGTGCTCGTTAGCGCCAAGAGACACAAAGACGAGAGAGAGGATTGCTGCAAGGTTCCAAACGCCTTGGAAAAGGCGTGAGGAGCGGGTTACAGCCGTACCCGGCAGGCCCTCTGCCCGCTGGGATCATCGTGCAACTCTCAAAACACGCTAAAAATGTTAAACTAAGCGAACTTCGTCGCTTCCCCACGAGCACGGCGCTAAGAGCTTGAAAAACAGCGTTGACTCAAGTTCACGGGGGGATTTTTATCTACGCTGGGATTTTGAACCAACTTTGTGAGGCATTAAAGAGAATTGCAAAGAAAATTGTGAAACCGGGTTGCACCGCCTTTTCTGAAAAAAAATCCCCAGCAGTAGGAACAGAGGTGACATTTTGAGACCGGGCTGCTGGGGACCAGCGAGCAGCACCCGCGGCTCTGGGGTGGGAGCGGGGGAGCCTGCGGCGGTGGGATGGAGCCCATCACCGTCCCGTCGTGGCTTGGGGCACAGCCCAGCCGCTTCTTGGTGGCAAGGGTTTGTTTTTTTTTTTTTTTTTCCCCCCCTTGTTCTCCCTTCCCAGCCCCGACGTCAGGATGTTTATAAAACTCTGAATCAATTTGAGGCCGGGAGACGTTCAGCCGGGGAAGCACTGTGCTGATAGGGTCAAAGGCCCGTCGCCAGCGCGGATCATACGCCCTGACGTATTAATTCGAGCTGTCAGGACCAATATGCCGACAAGCGCTCGGGGAGGCGCGGGCGGCGCTTCCCAAAAACCCAAGGCTAACGTTTCCCAGACCCCGCGCAGCCAGCAGCCAGCCGGGGAGCGCCCACCTCGCCGTGCGATGCCCCCGCAGCCCCCGGGCAGGGGACCGGACCCCGCACAGCGAGGGGAGGGTGGCTCCTGCCGCGTCCCCCGGCTGGCACGGAGGCAGATCTGAGGAGCTGCAGGAAGTACATTTGTTACTGGGAACGCTTTGATATTTCGCATGTGAGACGTCTGCGCGCTGGAGGAGCTCAGGCATCTGGCAGGAAATTACCATGAATCCTGTTTCTCTAACAGTCACACACACGCCTCGCTCCTTTCCTTCCCCCCTTCTCCCTGCTCACCCCTCTGTCCCCACGCCAGGGCCCGATCCAGGCCCCGGAGAGGGTCCCACCGCCCCCATTAACCCCTCCATCCCTTCCCAGCAGCCCTGCTCTGCAGCATCCCGGCAGCAGCGAGTTGTAAAAACTCCTTCCCCCGTTTGCTGCGGGGCCAGGCTGCCCCAGAGCGCCCACCCACCCTCTGTGCTTTGTCAGAGGGGTGTCGGAAAGGCATTTTGGGTGCCAGGTCACCCTCAGCATCTGCAGCCTCATCAGGCTTGGATGTCACCTTGGGTTTGCCCCACGGAAGCGTGGACTCGCAGCAGGGCTTTTCCCAGGAGCTGCAGCCCCTGTGCTGGGTGCAACACTGATTTTGGGGCACAGGTACCCCAACACGCTCCCGCGCCTGTGGGTGGGCGCAGACCTCACCCCGCCGCGCACCAGCGATCCCAGCCAGCACCAGGAGCAAACCTGGGAGAGCCAGCTCCCACTTCCCTGATCCCGGCTCCCGATAGCGGAGCCGCGGGCTCTCCTGGCGCCATTCCTCACCCGGCGGGAGCCGGCGTGCGCTCGAGCCACGGGAGGAAGCCTGCTTCCCTGTGCCCTCCCAGCCCGGAGAGCTTGGCCGCGGATCAGAGGAGCCGCTGCCTCCCCGGCGAGCACGGCCATGCCCCAGCGCCGGAGCACCAGCTCCAGACTGGATTTTCGTGTTACCTCCTGCTCGGGAGTTATCGGGTCCATCGGGCCGCTGTCAGTTGGCTCCGCTCCCCATTGCTCCCCGCGAGCGCGGCCCTTGCCAAAAAAATTACGACTGTATTAAATGATTTTATTACAGTAAACTGCAGCGTAAACACAGGTGGTGCGATGCACCTCGCTTTTAACCGCGGCCAGGGCAGCCGGAGCGAGGGGAGCAGGGTTGGACCCTGCCTCTGGGCTCCCCGGGGCACGGGTGGGCTTCGCAGACCCTGAGCATGGGGTGGTGGGAACCCAGCCAGGACGTCCCGGAGGCTGAGCCCTGGGGAGGGCACACAGAGCAGGGGGCCGAGCCCCACACATGGACCCGGGGACGATGGGCACCACCCGGGCACGATGGGCACCACCGGAGCAGGGAGCCCACGCACTGGCCAGAGCAGCCCAGCACCCACCTCAGGTGGCAACGGAGCCCCTTAGAAAATAACTCCTCACTTTTAACCGCTACAATAAAAATAGGCATGGGAAGGCCAGCCCCCAATTTGGGCTGACACACTGCTGAGCACAGGCTCCTTTTCTCCCTCTCTTGCTTTCACAGGTTTCATTTTGGCCTTGGTTCCAGCCAGTTTACTGACAGATTACTTCATTTTAACTCTATGGCTTTCCCGTCTTGTGGGAGGCATATTTCTAAGTATCATATTTATCAAAAGGCCTGTGCAAAAACAAGGGCCAGAATTACTCTTTTGATGGTTCCCCCAATAACTACAACCACCATAAATTTTTCAGGCAAGAAAACTCAACCGGGGACCTTTTGTGCCGAGGTTTGGGAGCGGGGTCCAGGCCTGGGGCTGCGGAGCCCCCCCCCACGCCGGCACATCTGGTCTCGCTTGCGAGGCTGGTCTTCCAGTTCCCAGGGGTGACATATTTCCCCCGCCTATAACTCTAAATCAGAGCAGCATTTCAATAAATCACAGCGAACACTTATTTATTGGACATAGTTTTGGGGCTCTTAAAGCACGGAAAATAAATTTAATGGAGCGTTTGGAGCATTTCTCCAATCTTTTGAGGGATTACTTGGGGAATTTGTCAATGGAGCCAAGCACAGCAGCTTGATCCAAAGAGATGGGAAAGAAATTATGGGAGATACTCCACAAAGGCCCAGGTGTACCCTAAATCACATCAAAAAAGATTAATGTCAAAGGATTGCTTGCCAGCAGAGTTGATTGGCAGCGCTGCAGTTTATTTAATAAACTATCGTTTTAGCCAGAGGGTGACTTTAATCTGAATTACATTTTCTTGTTTTGTCGTATGCCATGCCAAGCAATTTATTGAATACTGTAGCATACTTCTTAACCTCAAACACCCAAAGAAGGAGGGGGAAAAAAAAAAAAAAAAAAAAAAAAAAAA
>WHYT01014160.1:36957-57152 GCA_009806455.1 Tetrax tetrax
AAAACACCCAAAAAAAGAAAAAAAAAAAAAAAAAAAAAAAAAAAAAGAAAAGCCTTGAGAGCCCCTGGAAAATCTTGAGACAGCAAAAGCTGCTCTGCTAGGAGGGCAGGAGCTCCGCTCCGGCAGCAGCGGCTTGCTTTCTTCGGGCTCGGCCGGGAAGCATTGCTCCCTCACATCCAGGCTGGGTTTCAAAGCTGTCCTGACTTCCAGGACCCTCGGATCTGGCTCGGGACCAGGATGGATGGGGCACAGGGGCCTCTGCAAAACTAGAGAGATGCAGGGAGGAACGAGTACATCCCTGCGGAGCCCCCGTGCTTCGCTCGGCCTGGGAAAGCCAACGTCGGCCGGCACAAACCTCCTGCTCCGAGACACCCGGCCGTGCTGCATGGTCCCGGGACCTGCCCGGGGCTTGGGGGGCAGAGAGCAGCCCCCCAGCATCCCCGAGACCCTGCGACACGTGGGCAGAGGCCACGCCAGCACCCACGTTTGGGCCAGGCTCGGAGAGACGCTGCCTGCGCAGGGACGGGGCGGCCGGGGGCTCCCTCCAACGCCTGCTCCCACAAGGAGCCAGGGCAAAGCGAGCAGGGACCGCAGACGGCAGGGCAGAGACCCGATTCTTGAAGAAATGAAGGATTTTGCAAAGATTTAAGCAGCCTTGGCAAGATTTTAGAAGGGGGGGAAAGCCCAGCCTACCCCTGCCAAGCCCTGCACACGCTGGCGATGCACCGGACAGACGGACAGCACGGAGCAGCACCCGGGGCCGGTTCACCAGAGCCAGGGGCCCACTGACCCATGGGGCTCTTAAATAATGTGTTTGTGCAAACAGACAAAGAAATCCTAACTAATAATAACCCTCGTTCCAAAATTATGATTGAGTTTTTCCCCTGTTCTGCTTGATATTCCTGCCAAAGAAAGAAAAATCCTCACTGAAGTCTAGCAGGAAATCCAATAAAATTTCTTCAAAAGATGGGTCTGACATTGAAAAATAGCAAAATTATAAAAGTAGGCCTCAGAAAAGAAAAGAGGAGAGTTATTATATCTGGCACCTACCGAGGGCCCAGAGCTCCCTCTCCAAATGAGCCATCACAGATTGAAAGTGTTTAGCTTCCCGTTGATTAAATATGGTGAAGGACCCGAGGCGTGCCAAGCCTTGGGGATCGAAAGTTTGTTTTCAGTCAGAATGTGTTTTCAGTCAACGGAAAAAATGGTCGGCCGGTGCCGGGGTATGTAACTGAGAAGCCTCAGGTTTGGAGTGAGTAATGACTGCGATGCAGAAAGGCAGGAGGGTTGTTAATCATCCCACCCCGGCCCCGTAACTCAACTCAGCAACTCGCACTGCTCTGGAAGTCTTTTTTTTTTTTTTTCCCCCCCTCTGCTCTTTTTAATATATAAAACCCAAGTGTTTTTCCTCCTTTTTCTTTTTAATTTTTTCTCCCCGAAGGGGTAGGATTGTCTGCGTGTGCCATGATCACCTCCCTGTCCTTTCTCCCAAGGGAAGCGGGAGCCGCACAGCCGGGTCCGCAGCGTCGCCCCAGTGGGTTTCGGGCTGATGAGCGTGCCCCGACTGCAAAATGGGATCGATGAGGGCGATGGCTGGAGGAAGCAAGGCGGGACGCTGCCCAGGATGGACCCTCCAGCCCCAGCACACGCTCCCTGCCAGCGGGGGACACCGAGGCTTGGTGCAAACGACTCTCCTGGAGAGCGCTGCGGGAAACCGCACGTCCCCGCAGGACAGAGGCGCCCATTGAAAACACCCCCGCCTTCTCGTTTTGGCAGAGGAACCCACCGTTTCACTGCTAGGCCGCGTGCCCGGCTCCGAGCGAAGGCTGCGCGCTCGTAACCCGCCAGAGGGGCACGGAGCACGGCGATGCCCCGCCACGGCCCCTCACCGGTGGGTGACCAGGCACCGTCCCGCACACCCGGGGCTGGTGGGGACCACGGGCACGGCTGCTTCTCCACACCAGCATCACGACTTGCCCGGGTCTTCCCGGGACAGGCAGCAGCTCCGCGTGGCGAGGGGCTGCCCGAAAGAGCAAACATCTCCCTTTCATAGGGAAAACCCTGGCAGATGGCGAGGATCAAACGCACCTCTGGAGCCCAGGGGCGGAGGCCGAGCCCGTGTTCGGCGCTGGGTCAGGAGGCTGCCGGAGGGACCAGGGGGGACACGGGGTGGCCAGAGGGACACAGCTCACCCGGCACCTGACACACACACAGCCCACATCGACAGCCCTACAAACCCCTCCCGTGGTCCCCACGACCCCCTCCCACCCATCCCCTTCTCACCCCCCCGAGATGCCTGGCTTTGTTCATTAACTGGGTTTGCCGGGCTGCTTCTCATTAGATAGCCAACAAATTCCAGGAAGACAGGACACCCACTGGGCCTAAATGAAATTAGAGAACAGAGCGCTGCTACAAGTGGTTTAATTCAAATTACAGCTAGATATTATTGCCAACTGCAAGTGCTCAGAATCATGAGTCAGACCCCCACAAGGAACGAGACAGGCCTAAAAAAATCATGACTTGTTAAGTATATAATTAACTTTGGGGTTATTTTTATTTACCTTCCAGTTTTTAGCCTTCAGGAGTCAAATTTTTGAGCTTGCCTCAGTGAGGGTTGGAAACAACTTAAAATTAAAAAGGAGAGGAAGAAAAAAAGAAGAGAAGAGGAATGCGCCCACATCCTTGGGATGCTAGGAGCCAAGGATTTAAAATGACACCCCACATCACAGGGATTGCGATAACTGTCCCGGAGCCAAGAGCTGCAGGGAACTGCAGGTACCGCCTGCCCGGGACCCCGGAGCACGGCACGTCTGTCTGCCCTGAACAGCACATCCTGCCCCTCGCACACACCAAGCGGGATGGAAAGGGGCTTTGAGGAGACTCCCCCCAGTGCCGGTCCCGTGTGAAGTGTGGGGAGAGCTGGGGGGGACCTGGGGAGGAGCGACGGGTCCCACCGGGCTCAGCAGGGTCCTGCCCTCAGCCACCTGCACCAGCGTACAACTGGGAAAACAGCTGGATGCCAAGGAGGGGAAATGCCCAAAGCTTTTGGGGTGCAGAAGTACCCCCACGTCTCACACCGGGCCCGGCCAGCCCATCTACCAAGGTGCTTCACCGTCCTCATGAAGGAGGCACAAAGCAAAGCACAAGAACCTGGAAGGAGATTTTACACGCAACTGCGGATGTGTCAGCCCCGTGTCCTGGACAAACATGGAATGTCATCCCAGGCTCGCTCCTCACAGACCACTGCAGCGTTATCTCCCCCTGCATCGTTTCCTGTGCATCCTCAGACACGGTAAATCAACTCACCAACTTCTGTTGGCTGACTTGCCCAGCCTGCGGGAGGGCCAGGCCCCCCACAGTGACCCCCACCTCGCACGCCGGCATTAATAAGCACCACACTGGCTACAGAATTTGCTCCCCAAGCCATCTCTTTCTGGGGCAGGAGGGTTTGCACTGCGAGACAGATCAGCAGGAATGCGACTGAAATAGCTGGAGCCGGCGCAGCATCATGAGACTCTGGGAAGGGCACATGACGGCGAACATGACGGCCCCAACCAGGGCCACCGCGTGATCGCGGCTCCGTCGAGGAGCGTGAGGACGCAGCCAAGCAATTTCCTTGGTGAGGGCTGAGTCTCTCAGCATCCCCACACAACCTCAGAGCAACCATCCTCAGCTGATTCTCGTGCAGCCGAGCTGCCCAACCCTCCTCCGCTCCCTGCCTCCGGGTTGAGTCTTCCCCCGCTTCCGCTGAACAGAGAGTACCCAGCTATCTTTCACTGAAACATCATGTCCAATTTCTCCCTTGATTAAACGCATATTTTGCTTGGCTATAAGTCAGATATAAGAGGGCCGCACTCAAGTGAACTAATCTTGGTTTACTTGCCAGTAGGTAATTTGATAGACAATTTGGCAGGCATCCACTCCAGAATTAAGCAAACCTGAGCAATAAAGATGTAGGAAAACAATCCTGAAAAACCGTAACGAGACGTCTAGTTTCATTCAATAGCAACTTGTCCCACTTACGTTTCTGCTGATGCTCAGGACTGTGCCCTGGAAGGGCACGCGCAGCCGGACCTCCATCAGCCGGGCACGGGCGAGCAGTGATCCAAGCTCTCCTGACGTGGTCCTCAGTGGAGGCTGGAGCTCTGGGTCCACGTCTTCTTGCAGAAGAGGCAACAACAGGGTCTGCTGAAGATTCTCAGCGAGGGAAAGCTTAGCAGCAGTAGCAGCTGTGTCTCAGAGGAAGAAAAAACTCAAGCACCCACAGCACAGGACCTTCATCTGCCATCCATAAGCACCCCACGTCACCCGTACTTTGGGTTGCAGCCCTGCCCCTCAGAGCCCGCTCCAGCCTTGTCCCACAGCAGCAGCAATGCTGGGATGGGGGCTGCCCCACTCCCATTTATGCCCTCTGCCTCCCCATCACCACCTGAGCGCAGGCACCTGCGGTACCCACCTCCCGTCACCTGTGACTGTGAGGGAGCAGAGCAGAAAGTCTGAGGGACAACAGCTGTGGGCTTGCTCCTTGGGGCAACCGCCACGCAGGGCTGTCCCGTGCCCCGAGGGGTTTGCCGCCCCGTGCCAGCGCAGGCGCATGGGGCGACGGGCAGAGCGAAGGGGCCGTCGGGCCGCCGCCGCGCCGCTCCATCCCTCATAATGCCATTATGTATTGCTGGTATTAATCACGGCGCTAGGTAAGCGTTATGGCACTTTTATGGTGGCTTTGAAGCTAATCTGTCACTAATGCCTTCTGGATTATCATGATTTCTTACAGTTGTGATTCATTAACTCAGATGCCTAATAGAATTAGTATTAAACATCTCCCATAGATTTCTGCCTCAACACGTTGAGTTCTGAAAGCCCTTTCAATATTTCATTGTGTTGCGCGAACCGGCGTGGCAGGCACGTTGTGTGGTCTCCCGGAGAACCTGGCGCAGCCGGAGCCGCGGCGGGGGCTGGAGCCAACGGAGGGGGCCGAGCTCACCGGGGCCGGGGCAGCCGGAGGGCAGCGCGATGCTGTCAGCTCCTGGGATCGCTGCGGCGGCCCCGAGGCCCTGTGTGGAGGGCGTGAGGGGTCTCGGTGTCAGGAGTTTTCCAGGGAAGAGGTGGTTCAGTGGCGCGGCTGCCCGCCTCCAACCACGCGAGCCCGTCGATAATTAAGCTGGTGCAGAAGAGGTTAATCTGCTTTGGGGATAGAAAGTGCAGCGCTGACACTAAATATGATTGTGATTATTACCTGGCCCTGAGGAGTCCTTTCCCTAGACACTGCAAGGCCATTCCTAGTAGGACTATTATTCCTGATAATCAATATTAATTTCCAACTCGTTCTCCGGGGCTTAGAATTATTTTCTTGTTTGGGATAAGATCTGGATCTTGAAGCAGACTAAAAAGAGGAATTATTACTATTATCATTATTAGCATTATCATTATTATCTTGGGTTTTAAAAAAAAAATCTTATTTAGATAACCATCTCTCCCCGGCAGCAGGTCGGGTAGCTCGCAGACCTTTATCTGCCTACTCCAATCTGCTGGCTGCGCGTCACACCGTTTTACAGTTATTATTAATAATAATGTAAGGCCAAGACCGGAGCGACACCGCGTGAGGGAGGCCCCATGGACCCGCACCCTAGCCCTGGCTTGGTTTTCCCAGCTTTTTCAGGAGAAGAGCCCCACTCCCCAAATTCCCCAGCAGCGGCTCCGGGCGGGACCCCCAGCCCCTGTCCGGCAGCGCCGGTGCCCGAGCGCGGGGTGGGGAGGATGCTTGCGCCGGGGACTGGGAAAAGCCTGAATTTAGAACGCTCCTCCGCGCTCGACGGCAAAACCTTTTCTGCAGCCCACTCGCCCTGACCCCGGGAACCTGCGTGGAGGCGGTCGGCTAGAAAAACAGCGAGGGGGGACTTCAAAGCGGGGATTGGAAGCAGCTGTGCAAACTGACAAACGCGTGAGGAGCCGCAGCGGCCGGGCGCGTACCGGGGTCCTCTCCTGCGCAGGCTGGGTGCCGTGGGCTTGCCGGAGCCCCACGGAGCGCGGCTGGCACCGCTCGGCGCTGCGTCCCCACCAGTGAAATTCCTCTGGTGGGGTTTTTGGGGGAGAAACGGTGCTTTTAGCAAAGCTCTTCTGAAAAAAGGTCAGGTTTGGGGCAGGCGTTTGCGCGCGGGAAAAGGGTCGCAGGGAGGCTGCGAAAGGTGGTTTGTCCCCGTGCCAGAGTCAACGTGTGCCGGCGAGCGACACCCGCGTCCTGCCCCGCCGTCGCCACCATCGATCACACCCGGCACCCACAGCCCCACCGCTCGTCGGCGCACCCCGCGCCTCGCAGAGAGAAGAACCAAGTTCAAAAGCGAGGGGCTGCTTCCTGAGGCAGCGGGTGGGGACCCCCCCGGCTGCGCCACCGAAGGCAGAGCCGTCCCGCGGCACCCACAGCTGGGCCCTGCGCCGGCCCGCGTCCCAGCACAGAGGGCATCGGCCAGGGTCCCCTGCTCGGGGACAAGCACCGGGTGCAGAGAGGGATGAGCGCTGGCTGGGGCAGGGCGCGGTTTTGAGCATTTTTGCCATCAAAATTTCCCACCACAAATGGCTCCTCAGTGAAACCTGGTGATTTTTTTCCTTTATTTGATTTTCCCCCATGTGAGTAAAATGGTGTGCATGTCAGAGAGGAAAAGAAAAACCTAAAACTTCCTCATTATGTGACACGTCTAAAATGTGCGTTTAACCCCCAATTTTGGGATGCAGAAACGCTTTGGTTCGCCCCTGGATTGCTTCTACGCAGCCCTGAGGCACATCAAAGCAGAGCGGTGCCGGAGAGCAGCATTCCCTTCACCTGCTCATCAGAACGCCGCTGCCCGTGTTGCGGCACGAGGGGCAGGTAGGGAAGGGGGACGGAGAGGAGCCTTCAGCGCGAGGGGGTTCCTCCGCGTCCCACCGCTGCCCCGAGAGCCCAGCACTGCTGTAAATCCTGGAAACAAGGCTTTTCAGCCCATTCTCATGGTTCAGGAGGAGGAAAAATGGGTAGTTCCAGAACTGGAACAAATCGCCTCAGAATTCCAGGGAAAGCAAAGGAGAGGGGGATGCCAAGCAGCCGGGTGGGCGCGGGGCTGGGCAGGGGGCAGAGCCCTGCCCGCGGGAAAGGCTCCCCGGCCGCGCCGGGCTTTCGCAGCGGCGGGAGAAGAAAGGGACGGCCAAGCGTGGCCGAGGCCGGCCGAGCTCCTCACAGCAGCCTTTGTTTTAAGGAGTGAAAGGGGCGGTCATGGGACAGCAGTCAGCCGGGCAAACACGGGGGAGGCGAAGAGAAAACTTTAATTAGGGTAACTGGAAGGCAGGCTTTAACCAACAGCCGGCGGGAGGCCGGGTTTGATCTCCTTGTGGGACAGACCCTGTGATTAATTGTGGCCCCGTCGAGGGGACGGACACCTGCCTGTCACATGCTTTGATTCCCAGCGCGGGCTTTGATCTCGCCGGGCTGCGTGGGAGGGTGCTGGAGCGATGGATGAGCCCGGGTCACTTTTATGCCGCCCGCAGGGGGTCTGTGAGGCAGGGAGGGGGTCAGGCATGGAGTGGGGGGCTCGGCCGCCAGCCTCCGGGGTCACCCAGGAGGTGCTGGGGCCAGTGGGAGTTCGTCCGAGGGGGAAAGTTCAACCCCAATCCAAGGAGGTGTGGGGGCCCGGAGGCTCGCTGTTGTCCTGGGGAGAAGTGTCCAAGAGAGTGGTGGGAACGCTCGGCCCAGCGACCGCCACGGAGGAGCAGAGCTGGTCCCCCTTTCCCCCCAGACCAGCTCCAGCCCAGCCTAAAGGGTTGTTTGGGAGGCCACACCTGGGACGGCGGAGGCTGAAGTTGGGGCAGACAAGGGGGTGCCCTGGATGGTGTCCCCATCTTTCCCCATCCTGCTGCCAGCCCGCACCGGTGGCCCTGTGACCGTGTGCCACCAGACCGGCACAACCGGAGGCACCGGGAGGAGGGGAGGCAGCCCCCCGGGTGCACGGTCAAGGCGTCCTAGCCCCTTCCCAGCAGGGCTTCCGAACCAAAGCTGCTGTGCAACACACAGGGAACGGGGTCCAGATTCGCCCCCGCGGGTCCTGTCCCGCAGGGACCCTCCTGCAGCACCCCGAGGACGCCTCGCCTGCCCTGGCGCTGCGTGCCCGCTCCCACGGGTTTTGGCAACTCCCCGGCACGCTGCTGCCTCTGCCCGCTGGCGGCGGGGTGATTGGCGTGGGCACCTTTGCGCCTGGGCCCGGTCCCGGGTTTATTCTCAGCCCTGACATTTGTGCCAAGCAGGCCGAGCACGCTGCTGGAGCGGGAGGGGGTCCTGCGTGGCGTGAAAGAGGATCCCCGCATCTCTGCTTTCAGCCTGACCTTGAAACCGGAGCTGGGAGGCGAAGCACCCCCCCCCGTATCACGCTGCTGGAGCCTGGCACATCCCGGGCATGAACGAACCGAACGGCGCTGGCATCGCGAGGGGATGGCCTCGGGCAGAGCTGGGGCGATGCTCCTCCGTCCCCCGGCAGCCGCTCCGCTGGGCTTTGCTGGGGAAGGATAACGGGTGCGGGATGCCCTCACGGTGGTGGGCACAGGGCTTTTACTGCTGCCAGGCTTCGGGAACCTCCCTGGCTGTGGTGTTATTCCCATCGCTTTTCCCCCAGCTTTGGACCGGGAGGTTTTCAGGAGGTCCCAGTAGATGGTTCGACTCATATGAGCAGTAAATGTCCTGACTCTGGGGAGAGAAAAGGTCTAATGAAGCTGGAGACAAGTATGGGAAAGCCCTTCTCTGTACAGCACGAACATAACAAAAACAAATTTCCAAAAGCCCCGGACAAGCCCAGTAAGTCTGTAATGTGGTGTCCCGTTTCCTAATCTGCTCAGCAAGGAAGCAGTGTGTTGAATTTAAAATATCCCTCTGGTAAATGCTAACTATTTAAAGAGTGCTAGGGTCTTAGAAATGCAAAACAAAGATTTGTTGATTAAAAACACATGGTTTGTTCTGGAGGCATGAGTAGCCAGAAAAATCAGTTCTGACAGTATTTTGGCTTTTTCAATCCCACAAGACATGATGGTGATTTATTACAGTGATGTCAGCTGCGGCTGAAAAAAGTTCCCCGTGTTGTCTTAATAAAAGAGCTTTACCTTGAAACCGTTAAACTCTCAGCCTGTTTATTTGAAGCGATGACTGCGAACGGGAATGGTCCCCTCTAAATCACCCGGCCCTGTTGCTGGAACATGTGCCTGCACATGAGGTGCGGTGACAGGCCGGAGCTCGCCCTGCGGCCGCGAGCCCCATGATGGATACGATCGGCGCGGCTTTGAAACCTGGAGGGGAGATAAGCACGCCAGGCGAGGAGGGGAGCCCCCGCCTTACAAAGGGAACGGGAATTAGAAAGACAACGGGGTCTATCTGTCTTCTCCTGCCATCCATGCAGATGTGCATTGCTGTTGCCTGCAAAGATCTGCTGGCCGCCCCGGAGATTGCAAATTAGCAGGGCAGCGTCCCGTACCCCGCAAAGATAAAGTACAACATAAATTCTGTCGGAAGCATTTGTACATGGGAGGCTGCAACTGCTCCTCACACGCGGTCTGCCTCGGCCGTGCCCTCCGTTATTGCCGCTGAGGGGGTCTGGCGTGGCTCCGAGAGGTGCAGAGGCCGGCGGGTGCCACGCAGGAGCGGTGGTGGATGTGGTAATTCCACCTGATTTCCACGCCCGTGCGTTGCTTTTAGCGTGGTGGCAGCCAGCGGTTCCACGGGCATCACTTGAGCTCACGCGCCGACGGTAACGGACACGCAGCAGCTTCACGCTTGCGGAATCAAAACCGGTGTCAGCCGCAAGGCGTTGGCGGGAGAGAGGGAAACGTTTCCTTATCCTGCTTAATTTCACTGCCGAGATATGTCGGTGTCATACGCTGTGGATGAGGTACGGAGCGGTGGAAGAAGCATCACAGACATAACCTGCCGGGCTCGCCTGCCGTCCCTCATCCCCGATCACGCTAGCTGAGCTCCGCAAACCAGATTAGCGAGGGCCAGCACAGAAACGCTTCACCTGGGCGCGGGCAGCGTGGCCTTTGCCAAATTCCCTCTAAACCCAGGCAGCCTTGCAAAAAACAATGGGATTGTCCTTATTCCCAAGCAGCAGCTCGCACCGTGCTGGGGAGCAGAGGGGCCGCAGGATGGCCTGCCGCCCTCCCCCTCGTGCCTGGCAGCAGCCAAGCGCTGAGCAATGTTTACTTCTTGGGTAAACAGCCGTAATCTCCCTAACCAGAGTTTATCGCAGAGCAGCGAGTTAAATTCTTCCTGGATAATCCCTGTGCACTGTGGTTTTCTGAGCAAGGGATTTTCGGATGCCCACCCGAGCCTCGGCGGGCTGGTTACACCAAAATCCCCAGTTCCCGGCGGCTGGGAGAGCACTGGGTGCGAGCCGAGCTCCGACCCCGCCGGAGTACGTGGGAGCGTCACCAGAACCAAGGTGCTTGGCAGGTATTAACTCCGCCTTAGCTACAAGAATTATATTTTCCCATCAGCGTGATTATTTTTATTTGACTTTTAAGTCGAGCTGGAAGGCAGCGTGGCTTACATCCATCATTGCTGCGGCTATTAGAAAATTAACCAAGCTTAATAAACTTCCTGCATGGCTTGCTTCTGCAGCTGCAGTCTAGAGGAAAACAAACACATCGGCTGCTTCTCCGTGGAAGCACATCTCTAAATAAAGACTTGCTGGAAGTGAGGAACGGCCGGGAATGATCCCAACGTGGCTCTCACCATGCTGGAAAGCATTTGTGCAGAGCTGAGGTTTCAGGAACCTCCCAGAGATGCACAGCACTGGGAGATGCGCCGGAGGGCAGGGTGATGAGCAACGGGATTTACCAGTTGGGTGGCAATTGCTTCATCCCATGGAGACGCCATTCTGCAGAATGGGAGAGCTCCTGCTGACTTCTCTGGGAGCAGGACTGAAACAGGGGTCTTGGGGCGGGGGCTTGTCCCAGTCCCCAGTGCTGAACCACCTGTACTGGGCAGCCTCGGCCAGCCAGTGAGCCCGGGAACTGCCACCTGTCCTGGGTTTGCCACTGGGATTTTGGGCTTGGGACCGATGGCCCTGAACGGCAGGAGCCACACAGGAGAGGTCGCAGTCCTGAGCGCCCGTTTGCCCAGCTCACCTCAGGATCTGGCCCGACCGAAGCGAGCCGGTGGCTCCAGGATCTGCTGTGCCAAGCGGGACCAGAGAGCGGCAGCTTCGGAAAGCGGCACCCCTGGCACAGGGCGGCAGCTGTCCTCGCCTGCTCCGCCGTGAGTTATCGGGGCTCAGCCGTCCCTGCTGTGCCCTTTCCTCCCTGCAGCTGCTCCCAGTTTGCAGCCGAGCTGGAGTCAGCTGTGAACGTTCCCTGGCCAACCCAGAGGAGCTCCGGCACGCTGATGGGCAGCAGGGGCTCGGCCAGGGCTGGGGCTGGAGTGGCGTTTGGGAGGCTGGGGTCAGTGGCCCCCAACCAGGGGGTCTCTCCGCCGGCAGCAGCCCCGGGTGGGAGAGCAAGCCCGCTGGTGGAAACTACTTTGCCAGCAACACTTGACTTTCACAGCCAGAAATTGGGTCTCCATAAATCCCTGTCCCCATGTAGCTCCCTGCGCAGCGGCCAGGCTGGGGACACACCCCGGGGCCCACTGGGCGTTGGGGTGGGTGCCTTTCTGCTCAGAAATGCCGGCTGTGACTAAAGCTTACGAGACGCGGTTCGCTCACGAGGAGCAGCAGACCCGCACGAAGCCCGAGCATCACTTGGAGAGGGATTTAAGCGATCTTCGGCAGGTTACGGACCTGCACGCGGGTCTGCCCAGTGCTGTGTCGTGCTGGAGGGCAGCATTGCTTTTCTGTGTCTCTCCGCAGAGCAGGAACGAGGTGGGAGCCCACACCGGGCAAAGGGACCACTGGCACGTCTGCTCCTCTCTCCTCTCCGCGCAGAGCCAGCGCATCCTCCTGGGTGAGGCAGCAACGTTGCCGGCTGGGGAGAGAGCAGGCAGTCTCAGCAGATGGGCTTCGAGCAGAAAGAGCTAACGCTCCAGTCTTCGCTGTAACGAAAGGAGATGGGCACATTCTAACCAAACCCGCTGCCGTAAATCGTCAGCTCTGAGGTTCGTTCTGCCGTTAGATACACCTGAGGACGCTCAGCGCTGCAGACGTGGCTGCAGGAGCTTCATGCAACGCGCGACTTCCAAATCAATCTCCTCCCAGCAGGCGGAATGAACTGGCTGTTCAACATCTGGGTGCCTCCAACAGAAGATGCAATGAAAAGGGAAATTCAGCTGGGTACCGACCGCATCCTCTTCCCTCGGCGCGCCTGGGTGCTTTGCTAACTCCTCTTCAGACGCTCAGCCCCCTTCGTAACGGCGCACGAGGGCGGGGTGTGACGCACGGCATCGGGCTCCGGCCGTGGAGGGGTTCCGTTGGGCAGGTTTGTGGCCAGGTCCAGTGGGACGGTGCTGAGTCCCACGGCCTCAACGGGTACCGCAGCCTCGCGAGCATCCGTGCCGGTGCATCCCCACGTTGTCACGACGACAGCGAGGTGCTGGTGAGCGCGGGGGGCTGAAGGCGCCGAGACCTCATGCCGGTCACCGGGGACCTGGGGCTAGCAACAGCATGCGGGAGCAGGGAGGGTCGCTCCCCGCTTCACGTGTCTACAAGCAAATTAAAAATTAAATAAATAAATTTGCTAGTTTACAAATAGAACTGTTACTTGTTACTCACAGTATTAACAGTCTCCTTTTATTTTTTTCCCTTTTTTTCGAGGCTGTGAAAGACGTTTGTTTCAGTTGCCAACATCTCTACAGAACTAATGTGGGTGGATTGTGACAGATATAATTTCTCCATCCTACAGTTTCATCAACTTGAGTTCTGTTAAACTATACCCGCTGGGCTTAGCTCCTTTTAAAGTTTCCGCTTTGACAGGTAGATTTATTAGTCTTGAAATTTGTACAAATCAGATGTCACTCGTGGCAACTTGTCAAAATGTCAGTCTGGCGAGGGAGGCATGAAAGGATTTTCTGTGGAGAGACGGGAGGCAGGCTTGAAAGAGCTGGAGCAGAGCAGAAGAAAGGAGCGGGGAGGGACCGCAGCCTCCTTGATCCTGGGGGTTTGGCTTTATTAAATATCTAGCGCCATACAGTGGGAGATGCTGCCGGATCCCGCCCGCCAAGACATCAAGGCTGTCAACATCGGCTGACGGCTCCCAGCTCACGCCGAGCGGCTTGCGCAGCTCGTCAGGGGTATTTAGGGCAGGGCTGAGGCGCGGGGAGGGGAAAGTTCAGCTCGCTTTTTAAGGCCGTTGCGTTTGAAACGCTCCATTATTGCTCTAACAAGCCGTGAGCCATGCCGCCTCGGAGGGCAACGGCTTGTGCCGGGCGAGCGGCAGCCCCCCGGGCCCATGCCGGGGCGAGGAGCCCTGCCACCAGCTGCCCCCAGCCCCAACACACATCGCTCCCCTCTCTGCAGCCTCCGAACAGCGCGTTTTATCCGTCTGGAGAACAGAAGCCCAGCAGAAGGGTCCTGGGCCGTGTTGCGCCAGGCAATGCCATTTATCCACTTATTTTTCCTTACGGCATCGTCAGCTCGCTTGCCCTAACGGCTGCTCCGGTGTCAGCCCTGCGTGGCCGGCCAGGGGCTATCCTTACTGTTTTTCTTTGGATACGGATGCGAGAACGCTGCCCAGGGCCAGAGTCCTCCGTGGGTGATGGCCACGCACTGCTCTCAGGGGACCAGACCTGCAAACCCCACTCCATGCCCCACCGCGTCGCTCCGCACCCCGGAGCCAGCGCGCACGGGACAGCTCGGGTTGCACCAGCCACCCTCCTGACACACGGTTCTTAATCAGCCCTGGAAAGCTGTAATTAAAAATTGACCCGGCCACCTCTTTTGCTCTCACCCACGGAGGCAGGAGCGAATGTGAAGCACGCTCAGAAGAGACCACGACGTGCTGAAGGGGTTAAAAAATGGCAGCCATCTCCCTTTAACATGCTGACCCAATAATTTTAACTGAAGTTATTCCATGGAATAAATTTAGGATTGTTGAAGTGAAAACTTTAAAAAAAGTCTTTTCAAAAGAGCCATTTAAAAACACATTATTTTGATTACCAGTTCCAACAAGACCAGGAAAACCTCCACTGAAATCACCATTTTTACATGAATATTTACACTTTGTTTGAAAAATCTGTTTTGGCTGAGAAGACAGTTGTAGTTTTCTTGATGGGCGACGTCGCTCCCCTGGTGATGCAGGGACCCGGTGCGGGGCAGGGGCCACGCGTTCCCTGGCAGGATCACGGGAACCCAGCCGGGCAATTCCTGCCGGGACTCTCCCACCCCTCTCCATCGTGTCGCATGGATCTCACACCAGCCGCGTTAGCGCTGCAGAGAGACGCTGCCCCAGCCCAGGGCGCAGGGCAGGGAAGGGTTTCCTCATCACCAAGATCCAAGAAAAGTCATTTTCCCTTCCCAAGCCGGGCGGAGCTCGAGCAGCACCATCACCTCAGAAATCCCCTCCCCAGCACATCGTTTCAAGTCAAGTGCCTGTTCCCCTTCTCCCATCCTCTCCCGGGGGGCTCAGGTGTTGCCCCAATGCTCTCCAGCTGCTCCAGGCATGGGTTGGGGGCTGTTTTTGGGAGGTGGTGTGTGCTGTGCTTCCCCCAGCACACAGGAACAGGAGGGGATCCCAGGCTGGGATCTGGCCACCCACGGCCGTGCTGCCCCATCCTGGTCTGGGGGTTCCACTCTCCCACCCCTGTGCCTGCGGTGGGGATGAGACCGTGCATGAATACAAGAAAAAAATTAAGCTGAGAGGCTTCGCTTAATTAATTGGTACATAAATGTTTCCCTTCTTCCAGCAGCTCAGCGATTGTCTCATGAAAAGAAGGGGAGACCCACTTCACACCGGAGGGTTTGCTTTAAAAGCCATCACTCGGTGTCACATCCAGCCCTTTTGTGTGGCAGATGAATCGCGGCAGCCCGCTCTCCACATTCAACGTCGTTATGGCAGGTACGTGGGGCCCTCCGCGGCTCGCCCCGGCCAAAATGTAACCCGGGACGGGACAGAGAGGGGCAGAGGGTCGGTCCGGCTGTCTAACCGGCGTTTTCCGTGCGCTGGGGGTGTCTGCAAAGTGATTTCAGCACAGGCAGCGGAGAAAGGGAGAGGAGAGGGAGGAAAAAAAAAAAACCCCAACAAAAAAACCCAACAAACTGCCTGGCATGAGTTCAGAAAGCTCTCCAGCTCACACATCTGGTTCTTATATTTCAAAGTTAATTAGTCATATTGAGGCTGTCTGAAGATAAATTTATCATCCAGAAAAAACACAAACAGTTTGAAAAATGAAAGGAAGTGAGGTGACATGGCTTGACGTTTAAATAAATCATTTTAACATGATTAAAAAACTTGTCCTCCCTGACACCCCGTGCCGGATACTTTGTAAAGACTTTTTGACAAAGACAAGTCCCTGTTTGGTGCACAAAGCCCCTGCCATTCCATTATACAGAATAATCTTTGGCCAATTACTTTTCTGAGCGACTACCGGAGGGCGCGAGGCACGGCGGTGGCTGGCTGGGCCGAGACGTGGAGGGGTGGGGGACAGAGTCCCAGGCGCCGGGGCGGCCGAGCTCGACGGGGATGCAGGACACGATGGGGATGATGGAGGAGGACACACACGCTGCACACCGGTGAAAATAAGCAAGCACCAGCAGCACAGAGCCCCGTAGCAAACCCGCCGGGCTTGGGGCACACCGGGACGTCACGGCCTCGGCGTGCCCATTGCCCCGTCCCCACACAGCATCACAGCGCGGCAGGGCTGGTCTAACACGACCTGCAAGCCCTCTCCTATCAGGAATTTCGTCTCCTCAGCTTCGCTAACGGGACAACAGGAGACACGGGCTCTGCTGCAGCAGCCTCCTCGTGTCGGCTATTCTCCCCCGCGCACATTAGCGATCTGTCACCGCGCGTTCCTGCTAATACCACACACAAGTCTTGTTAGATCCGTGGCTTTAGTTCTACATCCGTATTATCAAATTTCCTCCTCACTGGCCCGGGTGAGAGGAGGTTTGTGATTAAATGAAACCTCTCCCTGAACATCAACTGGAAAAAAGCCCCGCGCGCCTGCTCGACAGTATGTCTATAAGCTAAACATCAATCAATATTAGGGGAGATCGGCATATCGGATGACCCAGAGGAAGAGCTCAGCTGGCTTTCATTCTGATCCACCTGCTTTGTCAGATGCTTTCAAGGAATGTTTAAGTTTTGCCGATCCCGGCTGAATTACCGGTACTTGTCACATCCCAGGTCCCACCCCATCCCGAGGAAGTCACTGGGGTTTTTTCTGTGACCAGATCCGGCCCATGGCCTCACTGCCGTGGCTCTGGGAGGGTCTTTCAGTTTCTTGATCTCACGAGGAATCTGCAAAATGGGGACTGCAGTGTCACCCCCCCGTCATTCCCACGGGAGCGGGGCTGTGCCGGCGCAGCAGACGGATGGACAGGGAGACACCCCGGCACCCAGAGCCACTGCAGCTTGATGCCAAGGAAGTTCAGGAAGGTGGGAAGATTCACATCTCCTAACAAGAAAAGAGCTCTCCTGAGCATGAAGGGAGCAAAGTGACATAAAAAAGCACAGAATAAAAATAAATAAATAAAAAAGTGACGCTTAATGGATAAAATGAATATTCAAGTTGTTTCCAGGAAAGAATCCTTGACTTTGGTGCTACTTACAGTTACAAGGTTTGTGCGTTTTCTTGCTGTCAAAGCCTTCACCGTAATTGTCCAAAAGTTCCTTGATTATCTCTAACAAAACTGTCAGCTGCCTTTGAAGTATCAGAACAGTCTCATCACATCTTATTAAATAGTAAATATCATTTGCAAGCACGCTGGAGATATAGACACTGCGTCAAGCGCCTCGTCAAAGCCGGTTGGCGAAGTTTGCGCACAGGCCCCACTCCGAGCCTGGCTGATCCCACACCGCAGCACCGAGCCCAGGGCGCTGCCGCAGCCTGCGTCACCCTCACACCACCCAAAACACAGGGACGAGCATCGGCCCAGGGAGCTCGGCTTCTCCTTCGCACGGCCAGTGCCAAGCCGAGCTCCCGCTGCCCGTCCGGCGCAGCCAGGGATGCCACACGACGGGGATGGCAGCTCCTGGGCTCACGCATCCCGGGAACACGGCTCATCCAGCCTCCCCCTCGGGAATCACCAGAGAAACCATCCCTGTCAGCTCGGAGCAGTTTGAAGTATACTCAGAAAGAATTACTTAATTTGAAAAGAAAATAATGTTTTGGATCCAGCCTGATGTTTGCACGCTATTTCTTCAAGCCAGATCTGGAGAAACTTATTTCATGTGTTGAAGTGTCTTTTGAGAGCTGCATCTTCCACAGAAGAGTAATTGTGCAATTAGCTATGAATTAGTAGAAATTCATTCTAATTACTTCCAGGTGTGACACATTTCATGCCCAAAAACAAGGCCAGGGCTGGCAGTACCCTGTCAGCCTCTGCTTTCGGAGCAGATACGAGCAGAGCTGGAGCTCTCAGCCCGGCGCGTGCCTCGTGACGGCGCTTTTGGAAACCGCGTCTGTAGAGTAAGCGCAGACAGACCCCAGGCAAAGCCTCGGCTCAGCCGGGGAGCCGGTGTCCCTTCCGAAACCTGCAGCGAGCCAGTGAGACCCCAGTAACGCCCAGTGCCTCAGACCAGCAGCATGGAGGGCTGTGGTCCAGACTGACCCCAGGGCAGGGTACCGTGCATGGCAGCCCGTCCGTGCTGCAGGAGCCAGGAGCTGCGGCGAGGCCAGGCCCCAAAGCAGCAGGGTTTGGTTAATTCGCTTCCCCTCAGCCCTCGGGCTCCAAAAGGGGCTCCGGAGCCCTCCTCACCCCGGAAAGCTACGGCTAAAACCATGCCCCTTCGGTTTACTGCTGGCTGGAGAGGAAAAGGCGGGCGGATCCTGTTGTGCCTGGTACGTCGTTAAAGACCCTGGAAATCTCACAATAAAGCCTGCGAGATTTCTAGCTTTAATTCCAGATCAAAGAGGCTTTGGGCAGGAGCATCCCAGGTTTGAATGCTTATCTCAGGCAAACCCCGTGAGCTTTTGAAGTTGCCCCATCAGTCACTAATCAAAGATCTCCCTTTAGATGGGGAAATCAAATCCCTTTCAGCAGAACCCAGTGGTTATCAGTTTCTAAACATCGCTTGTCTTTTGAATGACCTTCTTTTTGTGAGCTGACCCCACAGCCCTCACCAGAGCAGGAAAAGCTTGCGAGAACCGGCCCTTTGGTTTGCAGAGCACCAGCACACGCATAGCTTTGCTTTCAGGATGTTCAAATCAGCCAGGAATGCGTGTGTGGAAGCAATAAACCCTTCAGAGGTAAGCAACAGGCTGTAGCCCCTGTTTAACACAGCAATTGCCTTTAACCACAGGTACCAACAAAGACCCAGCGTTCCCAATCAAAACTGGAATTCACAGACCTGTTAGTCTCTGCTTTTCCTCATCACATAAAGACAATGCTGAGAAGACACCAGTTCAGAGGATCAAGTTCTTAAACACAAAGCATCTGGGCTAAAGAACCCCTCCGCTAGCATGAATCAAAGGCCTTGTCTCAAAGCTATTGCAAGCGATGTATCTGTAGCATCCTGGAGCAGAATTTAGGACTAAGATTCCACAAATTAGGCTGATGAGGAGGCTGTGTGAGAGAAGAGATGTGTCTGCACAAGGCCCTATTCTACCAGCAGTGGCACCAGGAAAGGCAGCAGGACTGGGGGGCACAGGAGCAGGAAAGGGGTGACCCTGGCAGCTGCCACCTCTCTGCAGCCAGCCTGGACCCACTCTTGTCCCTCCTTTTCACCCACAATTGCCAAACGGCACTAGGAAACTCCCGAGATCTCCCTCATGACCCTTTTGTCATTGAAACATCCAGGAAACTTGTCTTATGCTGTTAAAATTCCTCTAGGATTTTGCAGGGAAGGCTGGACTTCGTTACTGTGATCCCCCTGTGCCTGCGTGATCCCTTCTTGCGAATTCCTTGTGCAGAGATCAGATGACGCGCTTCTCCGTTCAGCCAGTTTCTCCAGGGGAACTGACACCCTGAAGCTGGTGGTGGAACGCAAGCGGAGCTGCAGTCCATCCGCACGCCGAATTCTGAGCTCCCCTGCTCGGCTGCAGCCTGGCTGGCACGTCAGAAGCGTGCATCCCCCGCTGCGATGCTGGACCTGCTTTCTGCCTTTGAGATTCACGACCCCCTATTTTGGTCTTTCTCTCTATTTTTGGAAGTTGTCTCATGGCTCCACATCCTTCCCTGTAACTGGATTCTTCACGTCCCCTCGTTCACCGTTAACCCCTCAGGCTCGCACGAGGAGGATGCCTGGGCCAAGGATCCTGCGAGGAGTGGCTGGCAGGAACAGAGGGGCTGAAGAGAAGGCGGACAGGCTCTCTGGCTGCTGCTGAGTGCCTGAGCAGTGCTGTGTGGGACTGGAAGGAGAGGGGACCACCTGAGTACCCACAGCAGCTCCGGGGTTCCATACCCCATAGATATCCCTGCCTCTTCCCAAAGTGGAACAGGCTCCTCTGGAGACACCCTCCCCTCCTCCCCACCTCCCACCCACTCCGAGAGGCAAGGGAGGAATAAACCCCCAAGAACAAGATGTGTCAAGCTCCTCTGGGGCTGTGTGGTGGCCCCCTGCCCACCCCTGGCTGTGGGTAGGCTGGGACATCTGTCACCTCCGGTGGCTTCCAAGGTCAAGGGCTGCTCAAATACTGACCGAGGTCCCCAGACAAAACCACGGGAGAGCAGAATTTGAGCATTTCCCCAAGCATGACCTCTTATCCTATGAACACCTCTTTGTCTGCTTTTCCATCCATCTTTTTTCTGCCCTTCCTCACCTCCCGCTCGCCTCGCCCTGGTTACAGGTTTCACAGGACCCTGCTCTGCCGTGGTTTAAGTCACCCCATGCAGGAGCCAATAATCCCTTCCCACAAACCAGCATCCCTGCAACCGCATCCCTGCCGTGGGCAGCAGCACTGGCAGGGACACTGGTCCCCCACCCCTCTGGCACTCCAAGGTGACATGTCACCGCACGGAGGTGAACAACCGCCTTGTCAGAAACACAAACGCAGCTCAAGCTAAAAAGTAAAAAGCTGCAGTGGATGCAAGGTCTGTAGATCACCATGCACCGAAACAGCACGGCTTTTATTGGGTTATACCTGATTTCTTGCACGT